>BSXT01000609.1:0-22986 GCA_030267785.1 Phytophthora fragariaefolia | reverse complement strand
TGTTTGACCCCCGTTGTATTGGAAATCGGTATTCCGTGGTGAAGCCAGGGAATTATGTTTTCCACTTCAAATAGATGCCACCGGTATACCGAGAATACCGGTTTTCTTGGTGGGAGCCGTCCCCCCCTTCCACTGGATGGACGCGTGGCGCTTTCCTCCTCACTTTCAAATCAAGCCAACAAGCAAGAAGGACTACACGAAGCAGCTGGTCCAGTTCGGCTTCGTGCGGCGCAATGATGCGGCGAGATGGGCATGCGCAGCTGTGCCTGCCCGCAAGACTGGCACGGTCGACAGCTTCAGGATCACGAACGACTATCGGCCCGTCAATAAGCTGACAATCCCTATTGCTGGTGTAATGCTCAACCTGGATGCAATGCTGGAGCAAGTGGCAGGGTCCTCCTGCTTCGCGAAGTTTGATCTGATGAAAGGATTTTGGCAGATGCCTCTTCATCCTGACTCTCAAGAAGTACTATCGTTCATGACCGAAGACTCTGTGTTCACGCCACTGAGGGTACCACAAGGGGCGATGGATTCATCTGTGCACTTCCAGAATCAACTTCAGGCCGTGTTTCGTGAGTTGCTGGGTCACCACTGTCTCATTTGGATCGATGACATTATTATCTATGCCGAGTCGGCGGTAGCTTTTGTGGCTGCGCTTCGCAGATTCTTCGAGCTCTTGCATACCCACCGCCTCAGATTGAACGTGAAGAAGAGCATCATCTACTGCAAAGAGGGCATGTGGTGTGGGCGGCTCGTATCGGGAACAGCTGTGCGCCATGACCCCAACCGGCTTGCAGCATTGTCGACGCTGCCGCCGCCTCCAACCATTGCTGCACTGCATCAATTCGTCTGTGCAGTCAACTGGCTTTGAGCATCACTGCCTGACTACGCCAGAGTGGTCGCTCCTCTTACGGCCAAGCTGGACATGCATGTGAAAGCGGTGGGCAGACGTAACAAGAACACGCTGCAGGCGGGAATCACCTGGACCAACACGGAGCTGGAGGCTTTTGATGCGGTGCGGGGCCTGATTACCGCTTCGGCACCGCAACACTTTCCCGCCGCTGACGCGGACACTTGCGTTCTCTCGGACGCCTCACACGGGGGCTGGGGGCTCATTGTTTCTCAAGTTCGCAACTGGAATGATGAGGCGCCCGTATACGAACAGGATCATGAGCTACTTATCTGCAAAGGTGGGCTCTTCAAAGGCTCCTCCCTCAACTGGTCCATTGTTGAGAAGGAGGCCTATCCACTGGTCAAGGCATGCACGGACCTGGAGTATCTGCTTCAACGAGAGAAGGGATTCCGGATGTACACGGATCACGCAAACCTCATGTACATTTTCAATCCGTCCATGGAGATCAAACGTCACGTCCGTGACAAGTTGCAGCGGTGGGCAATGCGCCTCTGGGGCCTGCGCTACACTATCGAGCACATCAACGGAAGCAGCAACGTATGGGCGGACATGTTCAGCCGATGGGGACAACCAGGCGCAGAGAGCGGTGAGGCACGATGCCTCGCTGTGCGAACTCGCAGTGGCTCCGCTGTCTCCGCTATCCGGCCGCTGTCCGACCCTGGGTTCAAGTGGCCCCAACGTGATGAAATTGTGAGATGCCAACGGAAGCATGTGAAGGTGCTGAGGGATGTGGCGCACGAGGTGGTCGACGGTGTTATCATGGTGGAAGGGCGAATGTGGGTACCGGACAGTGCACATGATATGCTTGCTCGCTTGATGGTCATTGCACACTGTGGAAGTCATGGGCATCGCGGTGAGGCTCCAATGGCAACGCTCCTGAGCGAGCGATTCGCTATTCACCGGCTGCCGTCCAAGGTGCAGAAGTTCCTGCAAGGATGCCTGCTGTGTAAGCACATTAAGGGTGGCCATCCCGTTCAGC
Source organism: Phytophthora fragariaefolia (assembly GCA_030267785.1). Classification (NCBI taxonomy): domain Eukaryota; phylum Oomycota; class Peronosporomycetes; order Peronosporales; family Peronosporaceae; genus Phytophthora; species Phytophthora fragariaefolia. The sequence goes on along the minus strand of BSXT01000609.1, from coordinate 21,094 downwards.
GCCCCTGGGGCCCAACATTCAAGGCGGAGCGTCACAATGAAGGCGTGCACTGGGACTACCTCACTCTCGGAGAAAGCTTTGGCGAGAGCGCGTACGTTCTTGTCATTAAGGACGCGCTCACGCATTACTCCGAGCTGTTTCCGAGTGCCTCCCCTTCAGCTTGGAATGCAGCAGATGGAATGGTCTCCTGGTACATGCGCTACGGGAAGCCGGAGGTGCTGGTGTCCGACCAACGATCGCACTTTCGGAATGAGATGGTGAAGATGCTGTGCTCCAAGTTGAAGGTGGAGCAGGCTTTCACCCCTGTTTATTCACCATGGGTCAATGGAACTATCGAGCGCGTGAGCAAAGACATATTGCAGGTGTTGCGCGCGCTGATCGAGTACAAGCTGGATGCCAAGGAATGGCCGTATCTTCGTATCTTCTACCGATAGTTCAAGCAAACATTAACCACACGCCAGTTGAGTCGCTGGGGAACCACTCACCTATCGAGCTTTTCCTCGGATTACCAGCTCCGTCGGCGTTGGATACAGTGGCGGGCAAGTTTGGCGATATGGCCGCAGTACTTTCGGGCAAGGTGGGCGATGACGCGGCGATGTACCTCGACAACCTGCGGGCTGCGCTGCGCGGAATGCACAAGGATGTGATCGACAGGAATACGCGCAAACGCTTGCAGGCGATGGCAAGATCGAAAGGGTCTCCTTGCAACTTTGATATGGGCGATTATGTGCTTTGGCCGCGCGTGGACAAGCGCATCAGCACGAACAAGCTGCTCGCAAGATGGGTGGGCCCATTCAAGGTGGTGGAGTTACGACCCAACTCCTTCATGATCAAGCATCTGCTCACCGGCATGGAGTACGAGGTTCACGGCTCAAGGCTAAAGTTCTACTCCGACTCGAGCTTCAACGTCACGGAGGAGATCGCTGAGTTCGTCTCCAATCAGGGCATGCTTTTGGGGGTTGAGAAGTTTAGATCCCACCGCTACAATGCTGCTCTCCGCCGCCGGGAGCTCCTCGTGTCCTGGGTCGGCCTCATGGACAGCGAAGACTCGTCGGAATCGGTCGTCGAGATGCTAAAGGACGTCCCGGCCAAGGTCGCAAGCTATGTGGACGAGGTCCAAGATGAAGACCTTCGCGAGGCCATCCAGGAAGCGACCGGTACGAGCTGATGGGGCGGTGTTGCAGTTGCAGGTGTTATCAGCTCGACCGGCTCTGATTGTGGAGCCTGTTTGGCTACGGGGCACGATTATGAAGATGCTGGATTACGGGGCTGATGATGCAGGCAACAAGATCACGGGGCGCACTGAGGCGAATGGCTGTGGCTTCGTGGGCTAGAGGGGAACTGGTGTTGTACACAGGCATGTAGCTAGAGCTGACTCGCTTTCGGGGTCTTAAGTTTCTCTCATTAATAAACTTTCGCTCTAGAAGACAACAACTATCCGGATCTACGCGATATTGATATAGCGTTTTCCGGAAAAGATTATCAAGTGCATTTTCCTTCGCAGACTACCCGGTCGCCCGTGGGCCATGCCGGCTTCTGCCCAGTACAACATACAGCTCAGTAGCTATCTCATAATTGATTCAGAACAAACCAACTCGACATGCGACCTATTATTTCTCCTTCCACTGACTCACTGCACACATCCTCAAATATCATCCGTTTCAAGTTCAACTTTGGATTCATCTTTTCACAATCACTCTCACACTGGTTTCATCCTTTTTGTGTACCCACTCTTGATTCATCCGATTATACTCGAAATTAAGCCGCAACCCCAGATCCTGTCCCCCAGTCGCGTAGCGTCACGCCATCGCGGCAATCTTTCCGACACGTTCGTTCCTCCGCCCGATTACTGCCACGCTAATATAGTCCGCTTGTGCAGCATCGTCTCGTCTAGAGAGTACGTCGTCCCGGCTGAGAAGACGCAAGGGCAGGCCGCACAACGCCGTGGACAAGAGGCTCGTCGACACGCTCAGCCACTGCGACGCCGACCTCGTTTCACGTTTGTTATCCACACCAACATCTACGAGCCGCACAACGAATGCGACGTTGAGGCCGGCTACTTGGTGCCTGGGCTCATCCACAAGTGCTACTTGACCAAGAGGGACTCGACGTCTGGGGAGTGGTGAGCCGCTGCGGCAGTTCATCTCGAGCCATGCGTGATCGAGCTGATACTCTGGGTGCTCGCCGACTTCGATAGCGTGGAGCCGATCATACTGTCCGTGGATGAGGCGGATGTGAGGTGTCGGTCGGAGACGCAAGTTCGCTGCAGCGACGGACTTCAAGGGGGAGATCGGGTTCGACACGAGAAAAGCGATCGGCTAGTTCAAGAAATCGGCGAGCAACACCAAGCTGCGTCGATTGCTGCCGGTTTTCCAGTTCACTCCGATCCGACAGAGGTAAAGGGATGCTACGGCGTAGTTTGAGGCCAACTACGAGACTGCTAGCAAGTAGTTGGGTGTTGTGTATGTTGGAAATGAGGCAAGACGTGGATGTCGAGACCAAGCCTCTGTATGGTTTGACTCGAGTTCCTTAGTACGCTACTGAGATGAACGCCCCAAGCGCCATTCGCTGGACTTACCATGATCATCAGCCATTTCATTAGCATTCGTAGGATAAGTTTCGAAGAGAAAGTGAAAGCAGATTCCACTAAAAAAAACTGTATAACATATTTGTTGCGGTTCGCCACTCCACTTCATAGTTAATTGCTAAACGCGAATTTACCGCACACTGCAGAGGCGAGCGCCAACGGCCGGTCGCGTCACCACTGGAAATAACCGGCGATGCCAACAGAAATTGGTAAATGCCAGCTTGTATTCGACTCTTTTAATTGTGTGGACATCACTATTAATGCCTACATCAACAAGTGCAAGAAGAAGAAGAAGAAAAATACCTGTGCGCACTGGAGGAGGAGAATATCGAATGTGCCGACGCAAGCGATGGAGAAGTCGAAAGTGATCGCAGTGGTAGTCAAACAGAAAGTTTTTAAAATATAATGTAGATAAATTAGCTGGGATTTGCTGTTACAATCATCATTTTGGAGTCTGTCTGCCCGGTTGTACCATTTATTCTCAAAAACATGTCTACCGTCATGTATTGTGGATTCAGCCAATGACACTACTGGGTTGTGACTGATGATCTGTTAACCCTATCGGAGCCCTTCCCCCAAACTTTTGGATTGTTGAGAACACTTTTAAAACCGTTTGTAGCTCAAAAACGACACCGAATCGGCGAAATCTGACCGCAAAATCGGATTCTACGCGCAAACATTACCCTTATATCTAACTATCGTATATGGAATGTCACCATCTTCCTTGTGCAAAATTGGGGTAAAGTTTGGTATCAACTATTTTGGCCAGTACATGTACAATATGTTACCCATATGTCGTTTGTTTACATCCGTATGGATAAATGTTGATGCAATGTTACTCGGTTACATGTACAGTACCTGTACTGTACCTCCAAAATCCTCCCCCATGTTGAGCAGCGTGCAAAACGGTGATGCCGCGCCACGTCACAGATGGTGTATTACACACAAAGGCAACTTGCACAGGATCGAAACTTCGCGAATGACTCATCAGGCTTTCCTGGGATTCTAGATTGTAGAGCTACGTGACATCGTGGCATTGCTAGCTTAAGCCGATGGCAATCAATCTTACTTTCCATACTGCGCTGCAAGTAACAAGTCCAAGTTAAACCCCAAACGACAGTTCTTCGAACTGATGTTCGCAGTTCTTTTTCTTTCTTATCCGTGTGAATATCGTTTTGGCTACATTTCACTACGGGTCCATTTAAAATAATTGCAATACTGAATGGTTTATAAGTTACCGTGGGTGTTACCTTTGGCGTCAACAGGCAACGTCAAATGGTAATTTAAAAATATATTCCGTCAATCGTATTAAAGCTAACTGTATTGCTGTCGCTGAAACGTACATTGAGGTTGCCGGAAGAGATGGCGCAGGTGGAGTCCCAGTAATTACCAGAGAAAATATCCGACACGAAATGGAAGCGCTTGCATCTGGCCTGAAGATGTGTATGCATCTGCAGTAGGCGGTTGCGAGGTCGCGTTGCCGCAGCAAATCTGCGCGCGGTATTTGCGGAGGCAGGCCCAGCGCCGATCATTGCGGCGAACGGACGCATTGCCTTCACTGGAATTAGTTTTTCTACTGCGGGTGTGTGGGAGTGCAGCCCCCAGATAAGTCCTATTCCGGTATTCCGGTACCAGATCCGTTCCGTATCTATTCCAATCCGCAGATAACCGATTGGTCAAGGGCATAAACACCATGGTCAGCATAGCATTTATACAGAGATCCCCGTTACCGTGCGTGATTGCCTAGCTGTCATTTAACAGCAGAAATGTAACTGGTTGTGAAAGCATTCGGCGATAAGTGAGTTGCTTGAAGAAGGAGCTAACATCGCAAGTAGGTTCAGACTGGTAATTCAGACAGGTAGACCAGAAACGTAAGTGCGTTGGTGATCTATAATATATTATGCATAGAAGTTGGTAATGAAAATTCGAAGCTCGTGGCAATCATCTCTCATAGCCACGATAATAACTGTCAGAAAACTGTGTCGCGATGCAAAATAAGTCTTGCTACCAATATATTGCTAACAAGATCCGCATCCTATGCCCGCTGTTGCTATATCTGATTGGCGGAATAAATTTAGACAGCGCCCCGGAGCTCCTTCTAAAAGCTAAAATATGACTAAAAACATAGGATTTTGCTGAGTGGTATTCCTGTCTGAGGTACTCAGGCAACTTAATTCCTCAACTTGCAGTGACCAGAGTGGTCGTCAGGTTGGTCTCTCCCATGCAATGCTGCCGGTCTGACGTAGCCCGCCGAATTCTTCGCACCATCCCATTTACTAATCCCATCTGGGACGCCACGAGAGAATTCTCTGCACATAGGGTACCGAAAAACCTGCATTGCATTCATGTTCTGTATGGTATAATACATGTGGAGATTGTACGCTGTGTTATGATTGAAGATTCAGTAGGGGTAGCACTAATAATAATCATGGGCTGCAACAGCGCCGCCTGGAGTGCAGGCGTGCAGGCTGCACATCTGTAAGCAAAACAAATGCTAAGATAACCGTTCTTCCGTTCGAACAACGCTCTCACTTTCCAACTATCGGCGCCGGACGCACAACCAATTTCCAGTTCTAAATGAAGCTCAATTTCTTCTTCTTAGCCACAGCAATTCTCGCTGTTGCCGCGGCTCAGACTTAAGATACCACTCAGCAGCAGGACCAGAATCAAGAACAGCACCAGAACCAAGAACAACAGCAGCAACCACCACCGCCAGTGTGGTACCCCAAGACTGTCCCGCACAGCGAAGTAAAGCCTTTCCCTCAGCCTGAGCCCGTCACGATCTCGGAGAAGGCTGCTGTGAAGTTCAAACCGCAAATCGACATCGTTACCGGTTGCGTCCCGTACCCAGCGGTTAACGACATTGGCGAAACCAGTGGCGGACTCCAAACTTCCGGCAGTCCAAGGGGTGGGTGCCGAGGATCTGGACACGGCTCTCAAGCCTACGGACGTTCAACGTGGTTTAACGGAGTCTGGGCCATCATGTACTCGTGGTATTTCCCGAAAGATGCACCATCCTCTCGAATGGGTCATCGGCATGACTGGGAACACGTTGTGGTATTCATTGACAACCCGGACGTAGCGCAACCCAAAATCTTGGGCTGCACACCGTCGTGGCACAGCGGATACAAAAAGTACGCTCCGTGTCCCGCAGACGTCATTGATGGCAACAGCGTAAAGGTCAAATACGAGCACTCTTGGCCGCTCAATCACGCATTAGACATTACCAAGAACCCCGGCACGTTCCAGGACCTCATCATGTGGAACCAGTTGTCAGACCTGTCCCGCAGAGCCTTGAACGACACTAGATTTGGCAAGGCGAATACGCCCATGAACGACTGGAATTTCCTTGGGAAGGTTGAAAAGGCCTGGCCGTTCAAGTAAATTGCTTGAAGCGCTAAGTTTAGCGTTTTGTGTTTGGTCAGTCGTCTGAAGCGTAATTAGATTAAAATAAGTTTGTGGAACCTGCTGTTAGGGAGAGGTTCAAGTCTTTTACTGTATCGGCCATCACTGTTGAAAAATTCGACGATCTTATTGGTCAGCCCGTTGTCGTCATCTGTTCACTCGGCAACCTCTCAGTCGCAAGATCCTCGGTTATTATATTTCACAGGTAAATGCTTGGCAGCCCAAAAGATGGCGTCGGATATCGACGAAGAATGCGTGGTCGTCGCTGCAGCCCTCGCTGCAGCCATAGCTACGACACACGATGGGCGTCGCGACAGAGCGCCATATACTAAAGTTTGGACTGCACGTACGAGCCAGTGGGATTTTGTGCGTGGAAATGTACTGTATTCTGGCTGGCGACACAATCTACGGTCTCACCTTCAAGCCGCACGACTGCCGGTGAAGGAAGAGGCCATCACATCCCCTCATACCAAACAAACCTCTTGCGTGTGATTGGGGTTGAGGGGGAGTTCGAAGAACTGTCGTTTGGGGCAGGATTTTGGATGTAATCGAGTAATATCGGGTCAACATGCATCTCTACCATCCAAGAGGGATGTAATCAAACAACATTCGGATAACAAAGTGATTTCCACAGCAATCCAAGCCACACAGCACTGGAAGAACGACGCGTCTACGATGTCTGTCGTGTTGAAATATCAACTGTGGGTTGGTGCATATTGAAGTGACTATACTGAGACACCCGCATAGCTTGGCCCACGAGATCGTTACGGCCAATAATTGCCTGCATGGCACATTACCAATGGACGGCTCAACTCACTGCACGTACATTGCCGTCATTGCCACGTTCATGGAAGCTTGCTCGATTTTCCTCACATTGACAAACATTTGTCCGTTGGTGCAGATATACATCATGACCAAGTATTTGAGGCATATATATTGAAGGTTATGACTGGCAACACCCAGGACCTAACAACTCGTGAGCGAGAGGCAGTAACGCGATTCGAGCTTAAATTTGTTTTAATTTGAAATTTGTAATAATATTTGTGATACCTAATAAAAACGTTAATTTTTAAATAGTTTTATCAAATCAACAGTAATATTTCATTGTCGGCACAGTTTCAATAACCTATCAGAGGTTGGAAGGTCCATCCTTTTCCATCCTTTTCAGTTTCCCAGCGGTATCTGTAGAGCGCATCTTAAAACTTTTGGGAGATAAGGAGAACAAGAGGATGCCAATAAAATTATTGATAGTTACGATTATTGCTATTGAAGTTTACCAAACCCTGCTTTGAATTTGTCGAGGAATTTCCATAATTCAGTGATTTTCACTGAGATTTATCAAATTGATTTGTAATACTGACTCAGTAATAGTAATGTACAGTATTACTACGTAGTAGTACTAATCGGCGCATATTAAACCGGGAGTTACTGGTATTAATAGCGGTGCGCTCTTGGGCTGACAGCCCGAGAGCGCATCATTCAATTAAGCCTCTCATTTGCCCTCCGACATCCTTGATGGCACCAGCACTTCGAAACTCACGCATAAACACCCCCCGGTCGTCCGAAAAGTCGCAAGACGACAACGTGTTGGCGATACCACACGAAATTAAGCACACCATCAAAGCTGAAGCAGCACCTACTACGCAAGACTGGGTGCGGACCAAAGGCGGTACCTCTTCAAAAAGAGAGATGGCGGCTTGCCAGTCGCCACACCAGCAACGTATACACCATTAAGAGAGAGATAAGGTGAGCTGGTGGGAGGCGGTGAGCGAAGGTGAGGAGGGCAAGGAAGATAAAAGCCGGGAGGAGTGCCTGTGTGGGGACCCGACAATCACAAGCGCGTTAAGAAACTAGTATGCGTTGACTGGTCAACTATCGTTGACCAACGCTAAATTCAGGACATTTGTAGTATTAATAGCTGTAGTATGATAAGCATAAAATTAATATTATTCATAGTAATTCTACAAATGAGGTGCTTGTGATAATGTATATGAACGCGGGCCTGTTGATCTTATCACCAGAGCATAGCTATTATAATACATTCATAAGATGGAGAAGATAGAAACATTGTGAGTGATAAAGTGCCACATATTAGTAATAGTTGGTTTTCGAGTATCACTACTACTAACTCCGTAATGAAAATAATGCACCTTTCGAAAAAAAATGGCAGCGCTCCGCCTCGTTGTTTTCGGCGGTTATAAGATATGTAGAGGTCCAGGTAGTAAAGGAAAGGATCGAGGTCAGAAGGTGGCGTTGCAGACAGAGACAGCATCGGCGATGTAGTGTGCTGCTTGCTGCCCGGGAGTAGAGTGATGGGTAGCAAGTTGTGGAGTAGGTAGAGTAGGGATTGCTGACAGTGCTGACAGCGTGGCAATCCCCAGGTGAGCGTCAATGCATGTCTGGGCATCATACAGTATCACATCGTGAAGTGTACCGGTAGCGAGCAATTTGTCCTTGTACCTTTGCGGAAGTCGTTGCGTCCACCACAGCTCATAATTTGCCGCATTACGAGCTGCAACGTCCGAAACGTTTTGTAGAGAGTGCCCACTGTCGTGCTGTCAAAAGTATGCCTTACTTTGTTGATGAGCTCCTCCGTTTTGCGCGGCATCGTACGAGACTGAAGAGACTGGATACTGGACGCTGGTTTTCGCGGTCGCTTATAGGAACTTCAGTAATGCGCCTGCACAGTGCCGCACGATCCAGTTTCTCCTACCCCGAGCATTTTTGCTTGACTTCACAATGGCAGCAACTTGATTGCCCATCGAGCGGATGCCTCTCTGCCAAATGCGTGCAACAGTGCAGCGAGAGAGGTGAAAGTAGGCTGCGGTTTTGACAATGTCACCAGGCTTGATCACTCCTTGATTACTACGATGGAGCAGTGATTCCCATACAGCTTAGCGTTCTTCGTAGGTGCCGTTCGTCTTGAGCAGGACTAGTTTTCTTCTGGAGTGAGGGAGGGAGTAGGGAGGGATTTGTGGGGAACAGAAGGCGGGAGATTTAAAAAGATCAAACTCGATCGGATATGACGGGTATCGCTTCTGGATAGACTGCAATAGTATTGGATATGTGCATTATTTTCCACACGGAGGTACTGTAGTTCTACAGTACCAATTCAGAAACATTACTTTTAATTCAGATGATATCAGTGAAAGCTGCTGCCTTTTCACAATCTTTTTCTCGATCTCAGTGAGGAAATTCCTCTGAATTTGTCTGTTTCTGCTTCGAACTGCGCGTTTCCCCGGGTCCACCCGCCCGGGTCCCAATTTCCGAGAATTCCAAATCACATCCGCGGCGTGTAATTGCACACCGTGATCAGCCCTGATACAAGTACTGTAGAACTTTTGTAGTGCAATACCTGCTGTAGACGAAAAGCACTTGTTGCAGTAGCTCCTTCCACATGGTGCTTCCACGACTGCGACTGGTAACTCCAGGGCCACGGACATTGCTAGTACTGGTGCGGCGGCGCAAAAGGAGTACCGCATACTTCGCTCGGAGTGAATCCGTTCAAGCCTCGAGCGATCTTTTTTGCTTCGAACATGTGTCGCCCGTTGCCTACGTCTATCGAACTGTATGTTGATGTACTAGTATAATAGTACCTTGCGTTTAGTTCAGTAATGGAAAATATATGTTTTGCTATTGCAGCGACGTTAACGGAGCTAAAAGTTGTGATGCTGTGAGACGGTTGAATGATATTGGCGTCGAACCAGTGTAGAATTTTCCAGTCAGCTTTTCGGCTCTGATTATTGCGTATGGATGTATGTTACTTCTTCCACGCGGGGGTGGTCATGTGTGCACCACGACCTCGACCTCCAGGACCTGGCGCCACCTGCGGAGAACCATGGTTGGCGTCAAACGACATCTGCATGGGCTCTCCAGACGAAAAACCAAATCCAGTAGGAACACCAGCAGCGTTCGGTGGCGAATTGACACCGTAGTTCTCTCCGTAGAATTCGTTCACCAGTGCGGCAGCCCACTTGGATAAATGCTCTTCGCCACACTCGAACTGCACGGTCTCCAATGCATCGATGCCCTCGTTCATCTCAACAAGTGAGACTCCGCGAGGTGCCACACGCAAAACGTTTTCGATAAATCGCAGCGAGTTACCGACGATAGCCACATCTGCCACTGTCAGGAGGTGCAAGAAACCCTTGAGGACGTCTAGAGCCAGCACCTTCTCCATGTGTGCTGCACTGGTGAGCGCGATATTAGTCAACGCAAATGCCACCTCACGACGCACCTCATAGCTACCATCCTGGAACTGATGACCTAACATAGGGAGCAACTGCGCCTGCATTAGCAGTTCCACAACAGTAGCGTCGGTTGCAGCCAAATTCGAAATAACCCACGCTGCTTCAGCAGCCAGGGACTTTTGTTGGGATCCAGCCGCAACAGGTTGAAGAAACTCGTTCAGCTTCGGTAACACTACGGATTCTGAGCTGAGTAAACGACGAACGTATGGCATTTGCCACTCGTCCGTATGGTGATCCGGTGAGCCACAACAAATGTTGCCAAAAACGCGCAGTATAGGAGTCAGCAGCAGCTCATTGTTCGTCGAAAAGTACGGCAACAGCAGATCCACGAGCCCGTTCTCCAGCATTAGCTTCAGGTATTGCTCCTCCCGAGCGGTTAAGAAGCTCAGCAGCCAGGCAACTTCAACGACAATGTCCTCCGTAAAGGTAGCAGGCGAGCTAGGCTGCGACAGTCCGTTGACTAGAACCGGAATGATGCCCGCGTCGACGAAAGGCTTGGCTGGGGTCTCGAATCCACGAGCCAGGTTGGACAGTGCCCAGGCGCTGGTCTTGGCCAGCTCCTTCTCACTTGGGTTGTTCAGCAGCTTGACTAAGGGCACCACTGCTCCATTGGCGATAAGTTGCTGGCGGAACTCCTCGCAGTCCGCTGCAATATTACCCAGCACCCACGCCGCGTGTTCCGCCAGCGAGTGGTTGGAACCCTCCAGAAACTGCAACAGGCGGGGCACCGCCGGCAGCACCAACTTGGTGTGTTCGTACTGGCCACTAGCAATATTTGTTAGGCACCACAGAATTTCGCGATACACTTCTCCTCCCGTGCGCGTGGCACTGGCGAGCGGCGAGGCCGAGTTGAGCAACGCCACCATGACGGGCACAATCTGCCACAAATAAGACGCACACAGCCCCATAAATAAGAACCCAACTTCCACATTTAGTTCCAAACTGCGTCCGAACGCATCTGTCCCATGTCCACATCATGTGTGCGACAGGGCTGCTTCAACAGGACAGTTGCAGCGGGACACGCACCCCGGACTCGATGATCTGCTCCACGGCCTCGTAGTCGTTCTCGTGCGTGGCCAGCAGCACGCGGATCTCCTTGAGCGTCTCGAAGCGCGCCTGGCTCTGCGCCGCGGACGCGTTGGTCGTGTCCGCGAGCACGCGCACGAGCTCGGCGATGCTGCGCCCTGTGAGCGGCGGCTGCTCGGCCGACATGAGGCGGCGGCGCTTGGTCTGCACGGCGGCGCGGCGCTTGTCCTTGCGCACCTGCGTGGTGGTGCGCTGGCGCCGCGCCTTGAGCGCGCGGGACTCGGCGGCCGCGTCGTGCTTCTTGAGCGAGCTGCGCGGCGTGCGGGGCGGCATGGGGGGCGGGCGGATCGGGCTCTAAAAAGCGGAAATGATCCGAGGTTATTTGTGGCGCCGAGGGATTTTGGGCCAACCAGAATTGGGGAATATAGACCGGACTATAACACGCTGCAGAGTAGGACTAAAAACACGCTACGTAGCTGGACTAAAAACACGCACCGTAGCTAGCTAACTAGGTACCGACACAGTGCTGCGCGCTGTAGCGAAGGAGGCGGTGATATTAATCGTGTGGGCAGTAGATGAAGGTGGAGATGGAGCTGTCTTTTAGTTGGTGGCGTCGTTGTTGTCCACCTCGGCGCCTGGGTTCGGGTTCTGGATCACGATCAGCGCGTACTCCTTGTCTGCAGCAGCGACCCACGCAGCAGCAGCAAGAACAAGAACAAGAACAGCACACATTTAGCCCTGACGCGAGTGACCCAAAGGCCAGTACCGTAGACAGCGCGGGCAGCCGCACCTGGGGCGATCATGATCTCGTGCTTCTTGGAGCGGATGCGCAGGAACGTCATGTCGTTGGTCGGGTCCAGCGTGCGGATCGTGGACTTGGCCTTGGCCGCCAGCTGCGAGATGAGCGCGGCGTGGTCCATGGCGAACTCCTCGTCGCTCGTGCTCGAGTAGATGGGCACGCCCTCCTGGTTCACGATGAGCACGGCCTGTACGCCCTTGTGGCTCTTGATGCGCTTGATGGTCTCCTCCGCCTCGTATCCTGGCTACCAGAAGCACGGAGAACGCACACGCAGGCATCAGCAGGTTAATGGGCGGCCCGGGGCCGTGGGGAGGCAGCTGCAGCGGCGCAGACCATGGCGACGTCCTTCGGGATAATTAATATCCGCCGCTTGTCGGGCTGGAAGGTCGCGGCAGTGGATGTTGCGCGAATGTTGGACATTGCGTGGGCCACGTAAATATGGAGCCGGCGTGGGCATCTATCTGCACACGTATTAATACTACTACTGTAAAAGCGAGCGTATTCCACGGTGATTTTGACGTGGGGCATCTATTGTGTCCTGCATGCTTCCAGGTTGCTCATTCAGGATGCTCGGGTCACGGCCTCCATCACCGGCATCGTGTAGAAAAATTGAAGGTTTGAAGGTGCAAGTTGAAACGAAGGAGAACGAGAAGTATCCTCTACGGCAAACGACGTTCAAACCAAGCCTTTCAGGAGCCGGGGGGCTGGGGGAGCCCTCATCAGAGCTCCCGTTATTAACCACGAACCCGATTTCATCTTAACACGGGCTCCCTCAGATCATTCCGGCAGTGGGGGCCTTGGCGCTTGAAGCTTGCCCCTTTAATGACTTTCATGAAAGCACTAGTAATGTTGAGATGCGGCCTAGCCTATTTCAGCACCTCCAAGACATGGGAACATCGCGGGCAATCGAACAGCGCAAGGCTTGAAGAGGCAGTCACAGCTGACAAGACTTTCCGCGTCGTCGAGCGCTCCCACCACAATACTTCTGCAACACACCGAACGCACCATCGAAACAAGTGGTATCACGAAGAAGTGTCAAGAACCTGCCAATCGACTAGCTTTGATTAAGCAAACTCAGAACAAAATGTGTCGCTCAATACCGTCGGTTTCACCGTGGACCCGACAGCATTGAGCGGGATTGAAACGGGCGTCTATCCAACGATCAATATACAATAGAAATTGTCCAAGCCCTGGGTTCCACCACTTCGAATCACGCGCGTGATCATACTAGCACCCAGGTTCAGTTATCAACGTTATATCGATTCTAGTATCAGATCTGGTGCTAAGGGTGAACCTACCACGATTGAGAGTTTAAGCTGCGCCCTGTCAGGAAATGGATGTGTTGAGAAACTTCTTCAGCTCAACCTACAATCACAAGCCCAGTTCTCCCCAGGCCTTCGTTAGCTAGTTATTTAACACAGAGTCCGGGAGCCGGTTTCTGGCAGGCGTGGTTCAAGCTAGACATGAATGCGCATTTGCGAAGAATCTATATGATGTTCGATGGCCGTAGGAGCGTTATCCGTGCTTCCCAAAGCAAATCCTGGTGCTCATAGCATAAGCGTGCAGATCGGCGGAGACTTGACGTTACCGGTAATTACTAATTAATTGTATCTATGAAGTGATGAAAATATTGGACAATCTTAACAACAACAAGCTTTGGCTTTATGTGATGCTCCATGGGCCGTTCCTGAAAACATATATTTGTATCTGCAAACATTCGTGAGCATAATATTACGTAAATAGGACAATGAGAAAGCTGGGGTGCAGTCGCCCAGATTGAGGTCTAAATGCCAAGCTGGGGTGCTGTGTCTAGTAGAGTTACATGTAATCGATTTTTGCCCTCCTAGTCTTGCCGTGACAGTAGATACGCATCCAACTTACAGTAACATGCCGCATTCGACTTGCACCATCCCATTTCTATACAGTTCTTAGTGTAGTATTAAAAAGGCTCGTCAGAAACAGCGGCCGCTCCTCTACACATATCGTTACATGGACATGGATATAGACTACACTTGAATATACACATTTCGAATACAGATGTACATGTACTTACGTAGTTCATTTCATGGGGATTTCAACCATTAGCCTGCGCACATATTCAAAAACTAAAAGATTCTACTGTTCGAGCAGTCTACTGTGATCAGCGTTTGCTGCAACGAGATCGATACATGTTGGATGGGCTTCTTGACCCGCCTAACTAATGTTGAACGTTTTGGACGTCAATTACAAAGTAATTATCGCTACTGAAGTTGTTAGTTTTGCGCTACATGTGCTTTGAAACACGATAACTACGCCACATTAGCAAATATTTTATTCTCGTACCATTTCAACGGCATTCGTACCGGACGAGTCTGTGTATTGTGTCTTCGTTTGACATGTGAAAACAAGGCACGACACCGGTCGAGAGTGGAGGGCACCGACGTCGGACAATGATACCGACTGAGATGGGGTCATAGCAGTTGATTACGATCACGCCAGAACTCCTGACTGTTAATTAAAGAGCTACTAGTAACTCACTTCTTAAGTTTCTGCTCTGGCCAATCCCCCTCCGAAGCAGCCCCCGCAATGAAGCGCTGCATCTTTCTGATTGCTGCGCTGATCGTTACAGCCCACTCTCAAAAGGTTCATCAAAGCCAAGACGCTACCCAAAGCACACAAACTGCTATAAACCATGACAGCAAGCACGATCGTCTAGAAGATATTGACACGCCAAAACCGACTGTGAAATACCTCGATATCTCTGATGCCCTTGCCACCAAGTACCCGATGCCAAAACGCAACGCGACTATTACGCCAACAAGACCAGACTCGCGACAAACACAGCCCCCAACACCTGCACCAACTCTACGACCAATTCCTGCACCAACTCCAGCTCCGACACCGGCACCAGCACCGTGGGTGACGGTGACCATCAACCACGACGAAGTAAAACCATTCCCTCAGCCCGATCCCGTCACAATCTCTGAAAAGGCCGCAGTCAAGTTCAAACCGCAGATTCGCATTGGCTCTGGTTGCGTTCCATATCCCGCTGTGAACGATAAAGGCGAGACCAGTGGAGGACTCCAAACATCAGGCAGCCCAAAGGGCGGGTGCCGTGGATCTGGTCACGGTTCTCAAGTGTACGGACGTGCTGCATGGTATAACGACGTGTGGGCCATTATGTACTCGTGGTACTTCCCTAAGGACTCACCGTCCTCACGATTGGGCCACCGTCATGATTGGGAGCATGTTGTTGTCTGGATAAATAATCCTGATGTCCCTGAGCCTAAATTTTGGGCATTTCGGCATCAGCCCATGATGGCTACAACAAGTATGCTTCGCCCCCACCCGAGAACATCGACGGCAACAGTGTGAAGGTCAATTACGAACATGCCTGGCCTATCAATCATGCGCTAGATACCACCAATAAAGCCGGTACTTTCCAAGACCTTATCATGTGGGAACAGATGACGGAAGAAGCCCGAAGAGCTTTGAACTCGGTGCATTTCGGTAAGGCTAACACGCCAATGAACGATGGCAACTTTAAGCCAAAGCTTGAGAGGGCCTGGCCGTTTTAAGCGGTATGAGAAATAACGAGATCGCAGCGAAAAATGAACGTTTGTATAATAGACGACTATCGATCAGACACTTTCGTTTAAAAAACATCAATTATGATCTACAGTAAATACTTAAATATTTCAGGTAAGAGTATCATAATTATTGTTCTAGTGATAGTATGAAATACTTAGTACTATGATTCTGGCGCGTATACTCAGAGCCTCTGAGTCAGAGGTGGCACCCATCACCGAAACATGTGAAGAGGGAGACGACCGATGTTAGCAGCCCACAGCAGGACACTCAAGGACCAAGGCGCTCTGGACAGATCAAGCGGCAGCGGCGAGGATGAAGACCGGCGAGGATCAGCGGGAACTTCAACCGGGCCGGCGGGTGGTGGGCCGACCCACTAACGAGCAACCCGCCTGGCCGATGGAAGGTTGCGCACTGTGGAAGATCGCAGAGAAGGGATGACCAAGACGCACTTCAATGTGGCGGGGGTGCTTGCGAGGAGGGACAACGTCGCGGGGTTGTCGCGCGGACAAGAGCCCCTACGAGCCGTCGCTGAGTCGCACCCACGAGGGGCGCACGACAGAGGAGAGCAAAGGGAACGAAGTCAGTTCGCCTTTTGCCGAGAAGTACAGAAGCGAGTTATCAGAGAAGAGCTCTGCTGATGCACCAAGGTGGCGGAAGCTAAGTGAATAAAGACCCATGACAAAGAGAGAGAGAGAGAGAGAGAGAGAGAGAGAGAGAGAGAGAGAGAGAGAGAGAGAGAGCACGGGAGTAGTGGTAGTGGCGTAAGGCGAAGCGTGAACGGTGGGTCGGGGTGTGTAGAGATACGGGTATAGAATTCCCGTGTGGCTGTAGTGCGGTATCTGCAGTCCGTCCTTAAGTTGTTCGGCAGTCTAAGCAAGGTATCGAAGTCCCAGGGTAGTTGAGCCCCGCCGACGGAGCGGTTGAGCAGCCAGATTGATCCTCGAACCCCGTTCACACCGGGCAACCACGCGGAGATTGGAAGCCAGCTGTTGCGAGTGTATATTTCATATTACGGTATCCTGTATAGCAGCAGTTAACGGACATGGCCACCGGGACACTGGGACACTGTCTTGTGGCCAGAGATAAGCCTTGGCACGGTACGGGGCGGTCACGCTGAGTCGTGCGCGCTACTATTACTAGGTAAGATTACCTTTTCTTCTTTTCTTTTTTTGTATTACTATATCCTGATTATTACGTTCCTGACCGAAGCCGAACTCTATTAGAGTTCCACTTATTTTGAGGACTTCTCCCAACTTTTGAGGAACGCGTTCCCACGCTTAGTTTCTGAGGAAAGTCTGAATTTATGCGTGCTACCTGAGCCTAGTATGTACCCGTCCTAACTTCTGAGGAACTGGTGTGAAGCGCTTAATATTTCCAGGTCTTCTCGTTTACCTGACAACTGTTCCGCTGTTATTTTGTGTAATCATGCTCCACCTCAAATATTCATAGAGTGTTAACGCTATTGTTTCCCACGATTCTGTGGCTGGTAGTCCTGCGAGCGTATTACCAATCAAAGTGCAGCTCTCCATGTGGAGGTAATATAAAAACTAATAACTAGAGTGACGTGGGCGGTGGGAGCACGACGGTATATTTGTGTGGTCAGTCAATTCATATTCTGTGGTCTTTTGCGCTGTTCAAAGTGAAATCGATAGTGTTGTATTCAAAGGAGCTGCCTACAGCTCCTACACATGCAAAGGTCGGCCGTTAGCGCTGCGACCTCTGGCACGGCGACTCCAAGCAGGATCGCGTGCTGTCCGTTGCTGAGGCTGTTAATGTAGCCATGTCTGGCACTGTAGCCATGTCTGGCGAGGCCAGGTTCCACACTGCCCCCCAAGACTTGGCTACTCGTTGACTCCGTCGTGCAGATCGCGGTAGAATCTCTTGAGCCTGTTGTCGGTCGAGTTCATCACGTACTCCTTGATCTTTTCCGGCACTGCCGAGTCAATTGACGCCAGCGATTCCCAAGAGTCCTCCGCTGCCTCGAGTCCTTGCCAGCCCACCAGCACTTGCCACTCCTTCGCCTGCCGATTGTACCGTCCATTAAGGACTGCACGAACACCGAGCTTGATCCCTTGTAGACCAACATGGTGCTATAGTTCTTCTGTGACTTCAAGCATGTTGTCGGCGTAGTGTTTGAGGCGGATCGCGTGGACGTCAAACTTTTCACCCGTCAACAAATGCTCGATCAAAAAGCTCGTGGGGAGCTCCTCCACCACTTTAAACGGCCCGACCCACCTGACCATCAGCTTTGATCCTGTCATCCTCGGGTCGGCTCTAGACCAAAGCACAAAATCACCCACGGAAAATGTGCAAGTCTTCCCCTTCTTGGCTGCTTGTTGCCGTAGCCGTCGACGCTCCTTCTCGTCGACTACATCTTCATGTAACGCCGCTAGACTTCTCCGAAGTGCCTCCAGTTTCTCCTCACAATTCAGATTATCACGCTGCACCACCTCCGGCGTCGCTGCACCCTCTCGTGGCTTCACCACCACGTTCATGATTGGTTCCCTGCTGAGCCCTGTGAACACCTCCATTGGTGACTTCCCCATGAGCGATCGCACGGGGGTTTGGTTCAAATTCGACTGGATCACGGGAAGTAGGTATACCCAGTTTCTGGTATCCAGTTCGAACTCTAGCAGAAGTGCACGTACAACTTGAAGTAAATCTCGATTGAGTCGTTCTGCTGTGCCATTTAGCCAGGGGGTGTACACCGGTACGAAACGCTGTAGAGCACCGAGACGTGCTTTGAGATCCTCCATTAGTGTATTGCGGAAGTGTGACCCATTATCGGACTGCCACAGCTCGGGGAGTCCAAATCGCTTGTACCAATCTAGGACTGCAGTTGCTGCCACAAGTCCATTGGCACTTTCACAAGCAATGAGCTCACAATAGTGCTACAAATCATCTTTAAGCGCCAGCATATACTAGTATATACTCTAGACGGAGCAGTGTGTCCACTTTCATTTCTCTCCATATAAGAACACTCACAGACCCATTCCAATAGCCACAACCACAGCTTACATTTTCTTCTCCTTCTCCATATACCACTCTACAGTGCTTCTTATCCTTCTTAGATTAAAAAGGCACTTCTTCACTCCCCATGGTGTCCATACATCTTCTCGTCGGATAAATGAAAGAAAATAAAATGATCTAATGAAGCTACAATTATCTTAAGCAATGGAGCATTGTGTTCATTTCACTCTCTTAAGCAATGGAGCATTGTGTTCATTTCACTGTCTTAAGCAATGGAGCATTGTGTCCATTTTCATTTTCTATAGATATAAACACACCCACAGCCCCGCAAATCAATTTTCACTTCTTCTCGTCAAATCTTACCACAGCGCTTCTCCATTCTCATCGAGTAAAATGACACCTCTTTTTCTCTCATGATACCGATCCTTTCTCTCGTTAATTCTCGTTCATTTGCAAATAATGGAGCATTGTGTCCATTTCCATTTTCTATAGATATAAACACACTCACAGCCTCGCTAATCCATTTTCACTTCTTCTCCTCAAACCCCGCTACAGTGCTTTTTATTCACCTTAGATTAAAAATAGCACTTCTTCACTCCCCATGGTGTCCATACATCTTCTCGTTAACTCTCGCGTAATTAAAAAAATAATCTAAAAGCCTCAGTTATCTTAAGAGAATTGTATAATATATAAGATAAGATGTGCAACTACCTGACCAAAGACGGAATCATATGCAAGCTCTCGCCGAAGAAAGACATTTGTCATATTCATCGGAAGTATTCGATTATCGACCACAAAAGTAATGAGATTCGAAACTTCAACAAGTCAATCGCCAAGGCGAAGATGGCTAATAAATCTCTACGCAGTGAAGTTAGTCATCTCAAGGATGATATAGTCTGTCTTCAATCAGCTCTCAAGGATAAAGATAGCATCATATCCTCAATGAAGAAAGACTATGACCAATTCATGTCAATCAAGCAATTTGAGATGAAGAAAGCTCGTTTATCGAAATATGTTCACGATATGACTGACATATACGAGCTAAAATCGTTTTGCAGATCGAAATTAAACGAGTTGACACTATCAGAGATTTTCGGAGAACATGACGACTACTGGAGATACTATAACGAGCTGCGAATCCAAAGAAACAAGCTTTGCCATGAATTTTAATCCATCTTAACAAAAACATATACTAGTATATCCAACGAGACTAAACCATGAAGCGCTGCAACACAGAAGAAGAGAGACTCAACGCGAGACGAGAGGCGAATCGGAAATACTATCAGCGAACACGCGAAAGTAGACTCGCTAAGCAACACCAATACTACCTAGATCATAAAGATGAGATTAACGAGAAGGCCAAAATCAGATACCAGCAGAAAAAATTAGCGATTAGCGATTAATCGATGAATTTTTTTTTGCATGCACCAGTATAACTTGGAATTTTCCGATCGATCTTAAGCGTACATTCCCAGTAATATAACATCTAAACTATGCCAATCTCATCAGCCCTTAAGAAAGCTCAACAGCACCGTAGCGACCTCTACCGCTTCGCAAAGAGTAAGAATCTGACTATCCATTGGGATATGAAGACGAGGAAGATGGAGGAAATTATCAACGCCTTCAAGAGTAAGAAAGCTGAGACTATCATCAAGGCTCTCAAGTCATCCAAGCTTAACAATGATCAATCCACTCTCAAAACTATCAACAGCATGTCTGGGAAAGTCAATCTCTCTCTCGGACGTTTCAACCGTATTCGTAAGGATATCGTTTCGCCGGCTGATAAGAAGCTCCTACTTCATTTTAAGGATTCAACCGGTGCGGTTGTGAAGACGTATCATCTCCAGGATCGTCTAATCAATATTAACAACCTCTTTATCGATCAGGAGAACCAATACAGCTCGGGAGCTGACGTTGAATTGAATATTCTACCTACAACGACCATTCAGACTGAATGGCTCCCAAATCCTAAGCGCTCTCGATCAGAGCGAAAGAATTTCTTTCGCTATCTGACATTGGCCGAGTACAATCTACATGCATTCCAAGTGTATCCAGATGACTTCTTGATCGAGGATGATTACAACGAAAATAGCTTCGTTCCGGGCGAGAGTGATGACGAAGATGCGGCTAACTATCCGTGCTTTCTGTTTGCACTCTACAAGGCAGGAGCGAAGCCAGACCTTGTGAAGCAGATCTCACAGACAATGTTCAACCCCGGAGCTACTGTTGATTTTATTAGAAAAACCGCTAAGGCTTTCAACATTTGCATCTCTGTTAAGCCGTTCCGCATCGATCAAAAGACCGGCAGGGCTAAGAACGACACAACTGTGTATGGTGATAAACGCAACACGATGTTTATCCTCGGTTCTGTTGGTGAGCATTTATTTGCTGTCGCGCCAACCAACATCACCAAAGGCGCGCTTGACAACCCTGAGCTAGTCGCTAAGCATGGACGAACTGATTTCCGAATCAAGGGAGGCAGGGTTG
>BSXT01000608.1:0-20132 GCA_030267785.1 Phytophthora fragariaefolia | reverse complement strand
CAGTGTCGACTTCGACAAGCCAACGGAGGAGAGGCTCGCCCTCTCTTCCAACGTAGCTGTTCACGTGGAGTTTCAACGACTCCACGCGCGGTGTGGACGTGGTCGACACCGTAGCGCGAGCAGCGATATCGCGCTGTTCCTTCATGATGAACCCCAGAGCAACTCCGTGTTGCTCTGTCGGCGATAGCGTACGCAACATCGTCGCTATCGCAGCCTCTCCAATGACTGTTGACAGTCGTTGGAGCGCCTCCCATTGTGGGTCCGCCAGGTGGGGACAATCTTCGCGTGCAACATGCGTTGCAGGCGTGTTCGGGCTACCAGTGGACATGTTCATGTCCACGGGCAGGTTCTCAGCCCCGCGTTCGTATTCCATACGAACTTGTTGGTAGTCGGTCGTTGGACGGACTCCAAAGTGTTACCAGGTGTAGTGGGCTTACTTAACTCACTATTTTAGCTTACACGTGTGCGCGACGTGTAGGAGGAAGCATAGGTTTATTTATATTAGATTAAGTATACTTAACCCTGTAAGTATAGTTAACCTAAATAAAGAAGTATTAATAACCCTTTTTGGTAGAAATGAGAACTGAATTTGAAATGTTAACTTTGGCATTGCCTCGTAAAACTGATATCTATAAAGAGAGGATCTGCCAACGTGTGGTTGGCAGAATCTCTGTCCTAATGCATGCTCCTTATTGGCAGATATCTGTTGCTTTCTGCCAATAGTAGTGCTTCCAACTATGAATGGTGACCACACTGCATGTGGCCCACCTGAATGTATCCGTTGCACTAATATGGAGGTTGTCTGAACGTGTAGCCCCGCTACAGATTCACGTCTGAGACGTACATCTTTAACGCTCGCGTCAGTGTCTGCAACATCCGCTCGGCACTGCCGTTGGCTTGAGGTCGGTAGGCCATCGTCACCCGCTGTTGTTGTCCCACTATCCGGTTAAAAGCGCGGAAAAAAGTCCGACATAAAGCCGGGCTCACGATCGGGCCGGATGACTTCGCTGGCTCCGAAACGTCGGAAAACACATTCTTCGAAATTCTCTGCGACGGTCTGCGCCGTACGCGAGGCACTCGCCTTCGCGATCACGTAGCCCGTGAACAGGTCAACCCCTATTAACAGCTCGGTGTTCCCTTTGAACGACTTCGCCAAGGATGGAATATGGTCCATGGCGATCATTTGGAATGGGTACGTAGTGTGCACATTCCCGGGCGACTCTCCCTGAGTTAAGGGGCGCACTTTCCCTGTTTCACAATCCACGCATTCACCCACAAATCACTGAACACTCCTGAACAGACCACGCCAGTGGAAATGCGTCCTGGCCCGCTGGTAAGTCCTCCCGATTCCTTGTTGTCCACCCTCCAAACTCACTTGGTAATGATGCAGGACGTCGTGCTGCAGCGTCTCCGGGACGACCAGCCGCACCAAGGAGTCTCGGCCTTCGTCAGATCGCGCCCGCCGCGGGCAGTACAGCAAGAGACCGCTCTCGTCGAGATCGTAGTCACCCGCGATCTTGGCGCAGGACTTCGCGCCATCGGCGGACAGGCGGGCCACCTAACCTTGCAGGTAAGCTTTCAGATTCCCGATCCACTTCTCTTCATCTTGGGCTTGGATTATTCGCTCACTCCTCATGCGTTGCACGATCGCTTCTTGTAGGATGCTCGGCACTGGCCTCCGCCGACGTGTCGATCGCGTCACAGCCGTCATGCGCGCTACGCCGCTGCCATTCCTCGGCTTTAGCAGTTTGTCTAGGTGATTGAGCGTGATCAGATCATGCCTGTCATCTTCAGAGGTAACTACCACCCCTTCCCGTTGCTAGGAGCGCTTCGCTTGCTAACTTGTCAGCACTTTGGTTCCATTCGCACTTCATGTGTAGGAAGTCGTGGTTCGACCAACTGCTAAACTGGTCGAGAGCCTTTCTCCTCAGCAATTGGAGACCTGGGGCCTTGCACGCGATATCTCCGCGCATTTGGCGGATGGCCAGGTTGGAGTCGCCGCAGATCACGATCCGCCCCCTGTCCATTGTGGCCAGGAGATCGAATCCCAGCAGGAGGCCGCGATATTCCGCTTCGTTCACAGTCAGATCGGGTGAATATCCGGATGCGGCCGATATGATCGTCCACTCAGGCAGCCTCCAGATGATCGCGCTGTAAGCTCCGCTACTTCGCTTAGTACGTGCTGCTCCATCGAAACTTGCGACTAACAACCTCTCGTCCTCTTCTACTGTAGGTGGTGGTAGTACGATCGTCTGTCGAGGTTCCTTTACGGGTGCGATCGCTGTCAACGCTTCGTCAACCTCTGCACGAGGGGTGATGCTAACTTCGATCACTCCCAGGAATTCGTCTTCTCCTTTCGAGCACTTTCGGACCTCCAACGCCCATTCCGACAGTAAAGCGGCCCAATTTCCAAGTCTACCCTGGAATCCGGTGGAGTTGACTAACCAAGCCAACGTGGAGTGTCTCATCAACACTACAATCGGCCGAGTGGTCAATAGGGTGTAGTTCACATCAAACATGCGCAAGAGAGCTAAGACTTCCTTAACCACGATCCCGTAATTGAGCTTGTTGGACTTCAGCGTTCGACTGGTGAACGTTACTGGCCAGAACACGCCATCGTACTCCTGTACCAACGCCGCAGCGATCGCCCACTGACTCGCGTAAAGGATGATCACTGGAGTGCGATCGGGGTCGAAGTGTTTCAGGATCGGGGTGCTAACGAGTTCGACCTTCAGCATCTTGAACGCAACTTTCGCTCGGGTCCAACGATCAGCTTGTTCGGTCGATGTCACCACGCCCCCAGTACCTCTTCCGCTGGAATTACTCTCCTCTTGACGTCCGATTTCGTGGAAATCTCCTTCGCGCTACTCATACAGCACGACCGCGTAGATCGCGAAATCCTCGATAAAACGCCGATAATAATTCAGGCTCCCCAAGAATGATTGCATCGCCCTCAACGTCAGCGGGAATGGGAGATTACGGAGCGTCTCGAGGTCCTTGGGGTTGGCTTCCAGGCCTTCGGCTGATACCTGATGGCCTTGGTAGCCGACTTTCCGGTGGACCCAAAAGCTCTTGACCACGCTGATCGACAAGTTCCACCGTTCGCAAGCGTCTAGCAGTCTCTCGACCTTTTCGCACATGGAGTCCCAAGTGGTTGCTGTCACCAGGATATCGTCGATGTCTTCCCAGTACCGACGGCTTTGGGTTCGGCTCTGGCTCTCCGGCCTCGAACACATCCACCGGCTTCGAGCGATCCTGATCGGCGCTAATCTGGAGATGTCCGTACAGCGCATTATCTATCAGCCTCCGGTAGATTTGCGGAGCATTCTTCAAGCCGAAGGGCATACGAGTCCACTCGAAGGACCGAAGAGTGTAATGAAGGCTGAGATTTTCCGAGCTCGTTCCGTCATCGATACCACCCACAAGCAACTGGCCATATCGAGAGAGCAATACCAGAGCACCTTGTCCAAGTCCTCCAAGAGTTCGTTGATCATCGGCATGGGATACACCATCAATCGCGTCAGACTGTTCACCAGCCTGTAATCGATACAGGGTCGGATGTCCACGCCATTTTTCTTGATGATGATCACGATCGGGGACGCCCATGGAGATGTGGATGGAGTGATCATCTTCGCCGACAGCAAACGCTTGATCAGGTCCGATAGCTTCTCGCGGAATTGTGGAGCGACTCGTCGTACTCGCTGCGCCACAGGAGCTACTCCTCCTACATCGATATCGCAGATGGAACCAACGGCTGCTGGCGGTAGGGCATTTCCTTTACCCATCAACAGGTGACGTCGTTTCCAGGTGATCTAGCGCAGGCGCCCAATTTCTCCCGGGGTATTCTCTGCGGGATGGCCCACTTGGATGTCTTCGGTCGTGACTTCGTCCATCGTGGCCGTCACTTCCGGCAAGACCGCCATCTCTTTTTTCACATCTTCGGCGAACAGATCTCCCCCTTCATGGTAGCAAACTTCTTCGTCACCGGTGTCATCTTGTGTGGCGATCAGCGGGGTGTTCAGCTGGAATGCGGTTTCTTCATGGTCTGGGCGTATTTCACGAGCGGCTTCAGACGCTTCAGATACGGCGTCACTCGCGATCGGGCGATCCGATCCGCCAGCCCTTCCCACCAGTTCCGATCTTGGCCCCGGTTTCGCTTCGTCAGGATGGGTCACGGACACTTGAGCCACGATCGGCTTTGCGTCTTCGGCGTCCCGCCTCAAGATCTTCAGCGGGGTCTCGTACAGCGGGCGATCGACCAGCGGCCCATGGGTTCTGCGTGAAGCTCCTCCTCCGACTCCTGATCAGTGGTGGCTTGGAAGGCTCGATTCTACCATTCTGCGTACCGATGTGATCCTACCAGCACGAATCCGGGCGTTCGAGGTACGCGTCCTCCTTCGAGCCACATACCGATCCGAGTGTCTGCTTGTTGGGCTAACTTCTGATCGCTGATGTTTGTGATCTTCAGGTAGCGAGTCTTTCCTAGGCCAGCGATCACGCTGGTTCTCCCCGGGCGACCCAGAGTTTCCGATGGTCCGACAGGATGAATCCCTTCCGGACTTCAAACGTCCCTCTGGCTCCGAGGTTGCAGTGGTCATCCAACTTGACTTGCGGCACCTTCGCTCCATAGAGTGGCCGTCGACCAGCTAGCTGGATCCTGATCTCGTCCGGAAGACTCAGAGACCCATCGGCAAGATCAAGTCGGACGCCTGCAAGCACCATGAAATCCATCCCGAGGATCAGGTTCTGCCCGCCTGTGGGCGGTCCGACCCAGACGTCGAAGTAGTAAACCAGCGATCCAGCCAGCGTGAGCTTGACTCTGGTACGTCCATTTGCCATATGGGGATTCTTACCAACACCCTCACATTCCAGTTCTTGACTGTCGCCAATGTAACACCCAACCTTACGAGCAAAGGCGGCGTCCAGAATGGACACCTCGGCGCCGCTGTCGAACAGCAATGTGGCTTTTTTGTTGTTGATTTTCCCAGTGGTTTTCGCTTGGTGGAACTTCTTATCGGGCACGTTGTACTTCCAGTACCCCCGCGACTTTCCGTGCAAGAGGTTCAAGGCCATCGTCACTTCCGATCGTCCGAATTCGTCGACCTGATGCATGGTTGAGCTCGCCATGGTACGTTCATCATCAATACCACGTGTATTGTCGATCGACCGGATCAGCTTCCTTACTTCTGACTTCGATTGCTTCTCGACATATGCATAGATGCAGAACTTAGATCGCTCGGCTCGCACCGAGTTCCAAACCGGAGAGCGATCTAGTTTAACAGCTTCTCGGCCTCCTGTGGGTGTATACCGGCGTGCTTGTTGGGGGTGTACCACTTGCGGATCAAGTTGTAAAATTCCTCCAGCGGGCATTCTCCAGCTCCGTGGATCTCACCACAAGCCCTGCAAGTGAAGAGGCAGCGATCGGTCGGATGGCCCTTCTTGCCACATTTCTCGCACGTCAAGCGTCGCCAGCATCCCAAGTCGGAGTGTTTCGCTGATCCGCAGTGGGAGCACGGCTTGCGCGGTTCTTCTCCATTCGGCTGTCCCGATTGGTGACCTTCTCGGCTGACGTTTGGGTCGGAATTGACGCGCCGTGGATCTCGATCGGACTGCGATCGTGGGGATCGGCCGACGTTGGCTACCAAGTATACCTTCCTCAAGTCGCCTTATCCTTCCGACCCACTGGTCTCTGGATCTGAGTAGCATGTGTTGGCCGTGCCGCGGACTGCGCGGACGGCACGGGCGTTGGCAGATGGGACAGCGCCGGCTGGCGCTTTTGGTTTGGGTCTGATGGACCCATACACCGTCTTGCCCTGCCTCGCATTCACGCGTTTCTGGGATCGCAGCGTCTCCTCCAGTGTGTCGGCGTCCGGGATCATCAGCAGGGCCAGTTGGTTGGCCAGATCACGATCGTCAAGCGCCTCAATGAAGTGATCGACATGTTCGCGGCGAGCCTCGGTCGATCCGTCCTTGATCGAGAGCTGTGCCCTCAACCCAGCGACATTCAAACAGTACAAGTATTCCAGCAGTGACTCGTCCGATCGCTTCCGCGCATGGTAGTATTGTCTCGCGATAGATACTCCGCGCCCGCAGTACTGGGACTGGAAGCTCTTGGTCAGACCCTTTCAGTCGGTGCGTGTCGACCGGCTCAACTGACGGTACCAGTTTCGCGCAGGTCGCGTGAGCAGATCACCCAAGACAAGACACTTCTCGCCTTCCGGTGCCTGATCGCGCACGAAGGCAGAATTCACTTAGCTGAACCAGCTCCTCGCTCGGTCTTCATCACGATCTTTTCCGGAGAACTTCTTCAAGTCCGAGATCGCGGAGACCCTGATCCTGGTTGCCGACACCGTTCCGCCTCCTGGTGAGTCCGCGGCCGCCACTGCAGCGCGCGCTGGGACGTCTACGTTTAAGCCGTCCGGATCGTACTCGCTCAGGTGGGAGTGCGCTGATCCTACGGACTTCATGTCCACATCCTGGGCTCCTGACAGCTTGGGGTCAGCAGGGTCTCGTGTGGCTGCCGGCAGATTCGAGGAGGCTTGCTGTTGCTCCTTCAAGAACCGTTCCATGGCTGCGTCGAAGAATGACCGCATGGGCGAAGGTGTCGTATGGACTGGACTTGGCGTCGCGTTTGTCTCTGGCGCTTCCTTCCGTGTTCTGAGTATGGCGGCGCCAGACGGTCCCAACGTCATCCGTTGCAGCTCGACGGAGCTATCCGATCCCGATCCAGCTTCCGAGGTGGCCGACGCGTACTGTGACGATCTAGCTTGACTACGAGTTGGGGTGGAGGCTTCCTGCGGAACTGGAACGACGCTACCCACGATGGGAGCCAGTCTCGCGAAGAGATTCAGAGTCGTCTCCTTGATCGCGGACTGATGTCGAACAGCTCGTTCGCGTCGAAGGAACCGAGCACGACCCCGGCGTCCTTCAACGTACGTATCAGGATCTTCACCGCGTCGAGCATATCAGATGCCTCTCTTGGAGCTTTCACCGGGCCTTGCGGTTCTCCGATCGGCTTAGGGTGCGTGGTCTTCATGACTGGTTCCTCGTGCATGAGTCTGTGGAGACTCTTTGTAATGGAACGCGGCTCCAGTCGATCATCCGTCCTGGTCTGGGGCTCTTCGTGATCTCTGGCCTCAGAGCCTGGTGCCTTCAGCTTCCTGCGCGCGGTCTTCGATTTCTTCTTCTTCGAGGCCGAGTGTGAGGCTGGAGGCGGCTTGTTGGATGAAGATCGTTTTTCACCGCCGGATCTTCATCCGGCGGATCGCGATTCGCATCGCGATCCGCGGGGGTCCCCGAAGGGACCTCGGGGGGTGGTCGAGGCTTTTCTTAAAGTTCCATTGCTGAACACTCCTCGTTCACGTCGTCAGAGCTCCTCCCAGCACTCTGACGATCCCAGGATCCTGGCGTTTTCCACGTCGTCCGCTGTACATCCCCGTCCGCAGTCCATTTTCGTGCAGGTTCTTAGTTCTCGTCAGCAACTTGAACCATTTGGAACCTCTGAGAACTGCGTTTCTCACGCAAATAATCATAGAGTAATCCTCCGCACGAGAGGTTGGTCATTGGCTCCCATGTTGGCTCGTCATAGCCAACCCACTTCAATAGGAACTCTCTGACCGACCTCCGAGTACTCGTCCCATTGCCCTTCGGTCATCCAGGATGAATTCGACTTCATACTCTCCTGCCAGTGAGTCTGGCTCTCAACTATCTTCAGGTAACAACTCTTCGTCAAAGTCAAGCCTCGCTTCGTCAGTGAGCTGTCGGGTCAACCGAACCTTCGGCCGGTCACCGAATTCTTTCACCGCCTTCAACCGAGACACATGGACCACTGGGTAGAATCTATATCCACTCCTGTCCGGGAGCTCCAGTTCTTACGCATATTCTTCCACTTTCCTTTTTACTCAGAAGGGTCCATGCTAACGATGCGCCAGTTTCTTAGTGAGACCAGGTTTTACTCTTTCCATGTACAGCCACACTCTATCGCCCGACTCCAAGAGAGACTTCGGACTCTCGCTCACCGATGTATCCGTATCCCTTGCGTCTTCTGGATTGCCTTCCGAGCTCTCGTTAACCCTCTGTTGAGGTAGAGGCGCATTTTCTTGTCTGCTCAGAGAGTCATTGTGTTCACTCGCTCTTCTCGCTTTTTCAACCGCCTGATACTCTTTGGCCATCTTCAACGCTATTTCTTGCTGGCGGTTGACTTCCCTTCTCTATGCTAAGGCATCTGATTGCCTACCGAACCCTCGTTTCAAGGAAGACGCCATCGCCTTGAGTGTCGATTATGCGTCCCAATCATGCACCAGATAAAAGGGTGTCTCTTTCCGAGTGGTGTCTTGCGAGTTATTAATCGCGAAAACTAGCCTCTCGACAATATCATCCCAATCTTGTTGGAGGGGGTCCTCAGCGTACAGCCGTACTGACTGCATTACTGTCTTCACTGAGCGTTCTTGTTGGACATTCGCATGTGGTCGATAACTCAAAGTCGCTCGCGACCGATATTGCATCATCTCCGCAAAGGCTTGAAAAACTTCGCTCATAAAGAGGGGATCTCGGTCATGTCTGACTAAGGATGGTGCTCCGAACCTTCTGTACACGCATTCTTCGAAAGCTTGCGCGACACAGAGTGCGGAGGTATCCGACATAGCCTTCGCCATGACAAATCCAGTAAATGCACACTGAAATAGGAGCAACGCGGTGTTGCCCCTCCGCGACTTCGGTAGTGGGATGACGAAATTCATTGATATGGTCGCTCTACCAGGATGTTCCCCGGGGAGTATCCTCGTAGCTGAGGACGGCTCTTACTTGAGCTGCAATCTGGACACGACCTCACGTGCCTCTCAACATCTGCGTATTGACCGATCCAATAAGTTTGGAACGTCGGTTTAAGTGCGAAACCGAAAAAATTACCGCGCTGAGTCACCATATCCTCGGACAGAGTCCGCAGGGTACTGACTTGTGTGCCTTCTCGGTTCGGTCTCTCATAGATGACCTTGTGAATTCGGTTTAGTTGTTCCAGCTTGCTCTTCGACTCCTCGGTTAATGTCGTTTTGGCTTCCTTCGCCACCAACGTCTCTCCTGCCAGCGAGTCCGCCGAAGCGTTGTATTCTCGGGTGACGTGGAGATATCTGACGGATTGAAATCTCGCAACGAGCTCTCGGTGTATGTTCAGCTGAGTCAACAGCGACTCCTTCAGGCATGCGATCACCCCTAGAGATTGCTGTATTGCGAGTCTCGAGTCACCAACGACGACTAGGTCGGTTGCGTCATAGGCTTGCGCGGCGCGTAAGCCCTCGTTCATACCCATGTACTCCGCTTGATTCACCGTTGTGCTCTCGAGATAAGCACTCGCAGCGATCTCTATCTTCCAGTCAGGGAGTCGCCAGAGAATCCATGCACAGCTTCCATACCCTCCATGCTTCGGTGTCTTGGCCGAGCCGTCGAATGACAGGACGAAACCTCGATGGTCGTTCTGTAGGCGTGCGTATAGCAGCTCCGGCTCCATCCGAACCATCGGAGTCCGTTTGGAGGGTGGTGCGACGCGTTGCAAAGCCTTGTCTAGCCCACGAAATTGTGATCGTGGAGTGGAGCAGTTGGGCGAATGCACTGTCACCCTCGGTGACTCAGTGGACCACCAGGTGCCACGGAGACAGCATGACCGCGAACTGGGTGGACCGTCCGAAGAGTGTCTTGGACGTATTGATCCACCCCAATGTCAAAAACCTGGAATAGGCGTTGATCGTACGCCCGGCCAACTAAGTGTAGCATGTCTTTAGTAGTAGTAGCAGCGCTAACACCTCCTTCTCGGCCGGGTGGTAATTCACCTCATTGTCTTTCAGCAGACGGCCACAAAAACGAACCGGATACATGACCCCATCATGCTCTTGCATAAGCGTAGTGCTCAGAGCCCAGTCGTAGGCAAACAGCATCACATGTACCTCTTTGGCTCCGTCAAAGTGCTTCAGAATAGGTGCATCAGCAACTTTCGTTTGAAGCGCTTTGAAGCTTCGTTGAGCAGTGGACAGGTCTCCACCGGGTCCAAAGTCCTCCTCCCGCACTTGATAGAGGGCTGCGCCGTAGACCGCGAAGTCTTGGACTATAATAATTCAGTGCACCGAGGAAGGCTTGTACACCTTTCTTCGTCTTCTGGAACGAGAGCTCGGCGATAGCTTTAAGCTTCTTCGCATCAGCTGGCAACCCTTCCCGTGAAACCGCGTGAGACAAGAAATCGACCGTGGGCTGTACAAACATACGCTTGGTAAAACTGACACTAATCCGACATTCTTCGAAGCGACTCAATAATCGATCTAATGTCTCGAGGCAGGAGTCAAATGACTAACCGCCGAAAAATATATCATCAACGAACGACAGTCTTCCAAAAACCAGTACTAGTGAGGACTGATCGGCCTCGCCGCTAACGAACATGTCATCCCGTGGGTCGTTCACGACCGCGGAGAGGGAGTCAGGGCTATCCGAGCTTTCACGGTCCGCCTCGAACCGAGTTCGACTATGAATAGCGGTGTCGGTAGGTGAACCACTGGCGGCTGCACCTGCAGCCTCAGCAATCCGGACGCGTTCCGCGAAGGCGGCCCAACCTTCTCGGGGTTGAACGAACCCCCACAGAGCGTTGTCAATCATCCGCTGATAGATCATCGGAGCGTTTTTTAATCTAAACGGCATTCGAAGCCACTCGAAATGTCCCAGTGCACGAACAAAAGCAGAGATCTTCCGAGCTCTCTGAGTCATCATCACTGCCCAGAATCCACTGGCAGCGTCAAGCGAACAGTACCATAGATACTTCTCCATGTCCGTAAGCAAATCATCAACCAAGGGCATCGAGTACTCCAAAATAGCCGTAACGGAGTTTACCATCTTGTAATTGATACATAAACGAATGTCCACTCCGTTTTTCTTCAAAATATTCACAATAGGCGATGCCCATGCGCTATCCGAGAAGGCGATGAGACCCGCCTTCAACAATCCCTTCAGCAGCTTATAAAGCTGTTTCAGATGTCGGAGCGGTATCCTCCGAGCCTTCTGTTTGATAGGTGGATGCCCTTGTACATCAATATCGCACACTACGCCGGTGGCGGTAGAGCATTCCCACTCGAGATCATGATTCGTTCATGGCTCTTCAGAACCTTCACCATGCGATCCTGCCGTTCCACGCTGAGAGACGGGTGCCGAACATGCGGTCCAGTATAGTCGAGCGTGGTGGAGGCGGCCTGGGTAAGGTCTGGCAGAAACGCCAATTCGCGGGCATAATCTTCAAACTCGATAGCATTACTAGGGTGTTCTGCCGCATTCGGAGCGTCGCGGTCTCCCCAATCTTCTGACACTGTAGCGACCGCGAGATAAGCTCCTTCTAGCTTCAGTTGGGCCACTTCCGAACCCTCCGACATCCTATCAGAGTGTGCGGCAGGTTTCATACTGTAACCTCGTGTGCATCACACAGTAACCTTGTGTGACAGACACACACCGTGTAACCCCGTTGCACTACCTTAGACATGTAACCCATTGGGTGCGTTCCTTTAGATGTTTTTCACTTTGTTGAATGTGGCGAGTCAATAGATATGTTGAACCCAGGCGCAAGGGTGAGAATGGGTGAAATGGATGGCGTTGTCACTTCTCCTTGATGATCTGGGAATGGTGGCTTCCGTCACGGAGTCGCAGACTCCGGCGGAGTCACTCCGCCTGTGGTGGTGATGGCAGCGAAGCTAACCAAGGAGTGCAAGACGGTGGCAGTAGCGGCGATGAACGAGAAGACCTTCATGGTTGGTAGGTGGTGATACTGGCGATGCTTGATGCCGTGTTGGCTGCTGAAGAGGTTGCAGCGGGGTTGGAGTGCTCGTCGCTGTGGGCTAGTTGTGGAATGAGTGCTGCCGTGACACCGGCGTTCTTCGCGGACACCGGTGCTGATAGCGGTGGTGTCCCCTGAAGATCGAGACTAGCGTGTAGGACACCGACATCAGCTGGAATATGTCATGTGGCAGATGGCGGTAAAGTCGGTGATCATTGTGGCACGCCTGCTGTCTTGCAATGCGTGGAGGATACCCGGCCGACTGAGCCGCGCGTTGCGTTCTAAATTTTAGACTCGCCTCTGCAAAAGTGATCAAGATAGATGAGCTTCGGGGGAATGCAAGACCGCGTTCTATTCGGTGAAATTCGTTAGAATAATGCATTGCGAGGCCTCAATCCCTTATTTGTGTAAGTGTTCAAATATATTGGCAATGATCAATTCCAACTTGGAATCTATAAGAGGTTGTTGGGAACAATTTCAAATACATTCGAAAAAGAATAAATGGCATGTGAGCTGCAACACAGTAGCTTCGACCATTCACGCAACACACGCACTATTACCTCTCTCCTTTCCTGGTCCGAAAAGAGCGCAATGTACATGTGTAATACAGAAGCGCGGGGTTAATTGCGCAGACCGCCACCCATACCGCCAAAGCCACCACTCCAACCGTTGCCGACTTGGTTACCATTGCCGTGCGTGTTCGACTCATCTGCATTCCACGAGTTGTCGCCAGTGGTAGCAAATTTAGCTGAGATTCTCGAATTCATATCTGAACTCGAGGGGGTGGTGGTGCTGGTCGAATCGCCGGTCTCAGAAGACTCCGTGGTGATATTGCCCGTCGCGGCTGACGACTCCGTATTAGTAGTCGATTCGCTAGTCGTAGTTGATGCAGCTGTCGCGCTTGCAGTCAGTGGTGTTGTTGTGGACGATGTCGCTGCGGTGTCAGCCTCGTTTTCGGTTGTCAAAGACGTAATATTAGTAGAATCACTTGTTGTCGATGATACCGTTGTTGTCGACGTGGAAGAGCTGCTGCCACTGGCGGGGCCCGTTAGAGGCACGCAGTCCTTGTACACCTGCCACACGATCTCGCTGTCCACGCCCTGGAATGCCAGCCAGTAGAACCGCAGCATGCAGCCACTCGTCGAGCAAGATGAGTAGTCGACGGGCGTGAACACTGACTTGGTATCAACGGTGCCATCTCCGTAAGCGGTCATACAATCGTCGTTCGACAGCACCATCGTGTCATCCAGCCAAATCTCACACGGACCGACGTGCACCATACCGCGCGAGAGCGTGGCATCTCCGGAGGTTGGGGGGTCTTTAGCTGTGGCGTTAGGGTCCGTGTAGCAGCAGTCGGCCCCGTACAGAGAGGTGTCGCTGTCAAGCAGCGTGCGAATATCGCTGTAGCCATTCGAGGACTTGAGTGAAGTGTAGACAGAAGTCAGGCAATCGCTGCCATCGCTACGTTGGAGACCGCGTGTGACGAAGATCAAGACTACCGAGACTGAATGCTGTAGATCTACTGGTGCGATCGATTCCTGACTTAGCTTTTTAGACAGTCTTCGACAAAGCCGTCAACTTGTCATTTGCCTTGGCCTCTGGATTCCTAGAGTTGCTAACAAGAAAACGGGGGTGAGGAGGGCAGGAACTTTGCCGTGTAAAATGCTTACAAGACTACCATCTTCAAGTATTAATTGTACTAACATTCATTCAAACCATATTTGCATGCTCTCTACCCTGCGTGCTTCACTCGTTTGTTGCTGCGAGGGCTGCTCCAGGACCACAAGTTGTCGGGATCCTTGGCCACCCCCGCCAACTGCTGCGGTTCTTGATTCTCTCCGTCCTCTTCCTCCTCAGGCTCGGTGCTGGGACGCTTTTCTCTGTGACCGATCAACCGTGAGTTCTCCTTGACCGGTTGTTGCGGCAGGCCACTCGTCACGTGAAGCCACTCATGACCTACAACTTGGTTCGCGGAGGGTCGTTGGCGGGGATCAACCCGAAACATCCAGTCCAGCAGCGCGCGGAGCTCTTCTGGCAACCGGTTCTCCTGTCCCCACTCCCGCAACAGCGCACAAATGGAGCCCCCAGGCCTAGACACCAGACGATACCGCGCATCCGCGTCGCTCGCCTTCTCGAACGGCGGGATCCCCGTCACCAAAATAAACAAAATCACCCCAAGAGACCAGATATCTGCCTGCAGTCCGTGGTAGCAAGCGCCGGCGCCCTCACTTCCGCCTGCGCCTGGTCGGTAGGGTGGTCGAGAGAATACTTCCGGGGCCATGTACAAAATCTTGCCCACTCGGGCGCCGACGCAATGAGAGCCCGTGGCGCTAGCGAGGCCAAAGTCTGCTAGACGACAGCGACGGAAACTGTCCAGCAGCACGTTCTCCAGCGACAAGTCGCGGTGCGCCACGTTGCGCGCGTGCAGAAAGCTGAGTGCATTGGCAATCTGCCGGAAGCACGCGCGCGCTGTGTCCAGGGGGAGCCCGCCCGGTCGGCTCCCGGCTCGAGCGCTCACTAGCGAGAACAAGTCTCCGTAAGGGCAGAAGTCAAACACAAGGCAGCGCGTGTTGGTCGTCCAGTCCACGAAGTCCTGGTGCAGCGTGAGCACGTGCCAGTCTCCCTGGAGCGTCCCCGCGGCCGCGCGGTCGTCGTCCTGCACGCTGTTGCTCCACACGGGGCTCACACTCCAGCTGCGCTCATGCCGCACCTCCTCTTCCTCCTGGTTGTCTTCGCCGCCATCGCGGTAGACTAAGTTGCGGCCGAGTCTGCGCAGGATCTGCAGCTCCGCGTCGCCGTCCTCTTGCACGAAGGGTCCCGTCACAGCGCGGCGCGCGCGCATGTGCGTCAGACTCATGGCCTTCATCGCGTAGTGGCGGCCAGACGAGCGGTGTCGCACCAGCAGCACGCGCCCGTAGATGGCGCTGGACAGCGGCTGCACGACGCTAAACGAGTCCATGACGCACCGTGTCCGAACCAGAAGTGCCCAGCCAGCGGATATTCACGGCTGCAGCGACTTCTCGCGCGCCCAAATAAGCCGCCCGAGTATTTTCGAGGCTGTCAAACGCTTCCAGCGTGGAGCTATGAGCATCAGCCTCCACCGCAGGCGGCAGCTGAAATAGCAGCGCTCAACATATTCCCACAGACTGCTGAAGTGATGTGGTGGGAGACACAACGCATTCCCGCTGAGTCAGCGGCTGACTGCTGAAGTGATGTGAATCACGTTGTGATGGGAGGCCAAAAGGACAACTTTTGAAGCACAATGCCTAATAGAGCTTTGTACAGAGCAGCGCACCGTGCTACCTATCTTCTACGCGCAGCCAAGTACAACATGAGTGTCAAGGTGACTCCGGACTTGTGCGACACCCAAGCAGTTCCACACCTTATCATTTCACGCTGCTGCATTGGCATGCTCGTAGGCTCATAGACGACACTAATAATTTTCAAAAGTTATTGGATGGTCGAGATATACGGGATTGCAGGTATTATTTTACTTCTCTCAATTTGACAATTAAGTCGATAGTCTTGAAAATCACTTAGCGGGATCACGTTGATCAAAGCCAGACCAGGCAAATGCCAACGCACACAATGCTTGTATTTAGATCAAAGGCTCAACCGGATCAGCACTATTACTTGTTACTAGCGAAGTTATAATGTACTTTGAGTAAAACAGAGGAGTCCACAGATTTTTGATAAGATCGTCGCTTAATTGACTCCCATCATTACAGTACTTCTACTTACTTCGAAAAAAATCGCTGTATTCTCACTCAGTCCGTTAGTGATCTTGCCCTGGCCGATGCTTGCGGCTCAGCATGGCAATGTCTGTTGGGGGAAGCTTCTGTACGAGCATTAAGCACGACTGACAAACAACGACGCGTTGGTCCTTCAGTTTCCCGCTGTTCTTATCAGCTACCTTAAGGATACGCTCGACGCTGCAGTCTGAGCATACTGAGGATGCACACAATACGCAGCCACAGGAGCTTCTATCCACGTGAAGGATAGTGCTGAATCTCCTCATGATGCTCGCTCTCTCAAAGCATCGCGCAGGCACTAGCAGTAGAAGAAGATGCCCGTTCCTGTTCCTTTTGGCGTTCCAGCCCTCGAATCGTTATGCACCATTGCAGCTTCTTCATTTCCGCAAGTTGAGGGGCATCCCAGAATCTGACCATCGCCTTCCACGTGAAGCCAACGATCACTTTATCGAGAATGGCGCCCATAGTTTCCACGTACGTGGCGACGTAGACGTCTACGGTACTAGGCTCTTGCTGTTTGAAAATTGCGGCATACATCACGTTACTTCGCTCGGCGATACCAGGCAAAGCTGGGCACTGGGAAAATGCCGCTGGTTGTACCACCTCGTAGCCGATGCGGTCACCATTTTCCCGAGTCATGGTACCAGTCGATGTGAGCGTCAAGAGGTCTCGTGGTCGTAACACAGACTTGAGCGGCCAGCTCTGCTCGTACAGGAGCCATGTCACGCCAAGGAATCTATGCGGGTCAACCTCTGTCGGCCCCAGAAGCTCAGTCAGGACAGCGCTGTCTACGACGTGGTTCACGCTCATCTCTGTCCGGAAGCTGATGCTGTTTGCGTCCAGCGCCTTCAAGCCGAGCATCACCTCGTCAAGGTCGCCGTGCATGGTCCCTGCCGCGAGGAAGGCTACTGGGTGCTTCCATCCTTCGCCAAGGAGACCGTTAGTGGGCCCCATTCCGCCGTTTCGCTCCACGTAGAACGACGCGTTCGCCTGCGTCTTGAGCAGTTTCCAGCGCGCGCTGTCCAGCTTCGAGTGGTGTCGCGGGGCTGATGCCTGGCCTTCCTCGCCGCGGCCGTCACGCTCGTCGTAGTCGTGTAGCGTCCGATCCAGCAGGCGGGAGGCGCGGCCGTAGCACTCCTGCTCCTCCGCGTCCGAGAGCGCCAGCGCCTCGTAGGGGCGAGGCATCTCACCAATTGTCCGGTTGTGGTGGCGGCGATTTATTCCGTACCAGAAAATGGGTACAGGGACGCTGTTTTAACTGCAACTGTCCACGCACACGCGGAAGACAAATAGCACCAGTGATATCAATACTGGAAAGCATTTAAACATAAAATAACGAATGGGGTCCTCACCAACGCACAAGCAGCAGTGAAAATCTGTTGTACCAGAAAATTGTGCAGCTTCAACAAGGCATTAGGTCTCAAAACCAGTTACGGTGTTACTCTCGAGTACCGGTAGCTGAAAGGTGGTCCTTTACACAGTTAACGATTAGACGCAACGCTGACTATGATGTAGCATGTGTATTCGGGTAAGATCTATCTATCGTGACTTGACCACATGTCAGACGAACAAACGGAGTTCATGATCCTGAGATGTGGGGAGCCATACCCCACTTTCAGCCAACCAGGTCTTGGTCTGGATTTTAGTGGTTCAGATGATGTAACTTACTAAGTCCCTGCAGCCGACTAATTAAACAGAAGACGTACAATTTTCTGAATTTCCAGTCGTCGTGGAATTCGAAATGACTTTTTGGTATTGAGAGCACTGGGCTACGGAAGAGGTCCTCCCGTGTCTGCATGTTCGGTGCTATGCCGTCATCGAAATTAGCCTCGCCATATGGAGTGATATGCATAATGCTTTTTTATGAATGCTTTATTATGAGTATCACATGAGATGACGCAAAACATTACAGGGTTTAACGCCACAGTACACGTTTTGAGTTACTTCGCCTAGTGCTAGTGGGGTATCTCAGCTTCATTTTAAGTTAGTGCGTGGCTCCTGGAGCCAACTAGATTGCGAGCTATGGTCTTCGCCGCGAGCTGTCGTGGTGGCTGCTTCAAAGCATTTTTCGGTATTTTTTCTTAATTTTGGCGTATATTCTGTTTTTGGCATCGATTCCTTTGAATTCCAACAGAACCCATATTATATGAGTTGTGGGGGGTTCAGATTTGGGAGGGGCGACTGTACAGGAAACATGGCGGCTTTCGAACCCACCTAAGACTCTGGGCTCTGGATATAAATATCCAGAGAACTAATCCACTTCGAGGATTCGCTTCGTCAGAGTTGACGAAGCCCTTATGAATTAGACCCGCTACTGGCGCTCATAATGGAGGAACTATCGTACACCTTTTCTAGATCAAATTGAGAATTTTCAAGATCAAAACAAGAATTGCTCAGATCAAAACAAGAAAACCTGTAATCATTATTGTATTTCATCCAACTAATTACCTACAAAACGTAATCACGATCAAAATGGCTTGCCATGCTTGTCCAGAGCGCGAGCATGAAAGCTGAGAGTATGCGCTGTCTCCGAGTCACAAGCTCTGGAGTGACCTTGACACGCTCCCGTCCTTCGCGACGCCTAAAACCCGATGCTGTTGCTCGTCAGTATAGCTCATTGCAGATTGCAGAGTGGCTAGATCGAAGAGTGGCGAGGTTCCATGGTAGCTTCTAGAGCTTTAGAATACCTCCAATATATTATAAAGGATCTGATATCAAGATTTCACAGGTTTTTTGTTTTGATTTGAGCAATTCTTGTTTTGATCTTGAAAATTCTCAATTGGATCTAGAAACGGTGTACAAATAATGAGTGCAGGGCAAAGGGCTAGAATTTTAGAAATATTATTATCATCGTTGATATCATCGAATATTATTACAAAGTCGTACTTTGACACGAAGAAGCTCTGAAACTGTATGTAACGAGTGGAAATATGACATGAGTAGAGGAATTTGGAGATTTAGATTGCGTGTTACAAATAGCAATTGGGGTGGGATTTAGCTCAACTTCCAACATGTTGCTTACCATATTTTGTTGACTGTGACGAATATGGTGACGAGCAGGGCTGCCGAACAAAACATATCATTTTAAATACATGTACATTATCATGCTGGCGAATGAATTATTATTGGGGGGCATCAAAAAATGTTAGCATATTTTCACCATATTATAGTATATTATAACCAAGTGATTTATTAATACCACTCACCAGTCCAGGGAATTGTGCAGGAGAGCTTTAGGAAAGCTTTAAAGCCCGCGACAGTCAAACAACTCGTTTTTGGCGCGCGGCAGGCATTCGACTCAGTGGGACGTCAGTATCCCTCGATGAAGCAGCGGCTATCGCCTGATGCTTCTATCGTTAACTATCCAGCACTAGAGAGCGGTATCTCCAAGATTATTGCTGGGGCTCGGCTTACCGCATATGAACAAGAGGCTTGTACGATTTTTAAGGTGCCGGCAGCTGATCCCACACAAGCAGCCACCTCTCGGTCAATTTTAGCGCCTGTGTTCAAAAAGGCAACTCGTAGCACCACTTCGTACATGTCGATGGCATGGGCGCCTTCGACATCAAATAAGGACTGGAATTGCCATCCAACGCCCCAGGATGGACGTCGTCGTGTAGCACATCGTCGACGTAAGCTTCTTGTGATAGCCACACGGTTGATGGTCCTTCGCGCTCGACCCGCATGCCGAGAAACAGATGGCCTTCGGCAAAGTATGAACATCAACCCATTGGAAGTGCTCATGTTTCTCTCTTACCATAGGGATGCATGGGACGTAGGTACTGTTCAAGCAGCTCGGCGCAAATGCGCAACTATCGTGTAGGATCACAACGAAAGTTCCCCGTTCTGTATAGAAACGAGCCCTACAAACAACACCCTCCCTTCTCTGAAAGGTAGGTCGAGCTTTGTTGGGATAAAATCTGAAGACCAGATCCGATCCCTTACACCGGGCTGGACGATGCCTCTGTGCACTGTCGGTTAGGTAGGTGTACCCCGTAATGTGCACCACGAACCACGAGCGAGGGTTCGGATGCACTTAGGTTCGCGTTTTCACTGTATCCCATTGTGATCCCTCGGTTAGGAAGGGTACAGGTTCAGTCAAGTCCTTGTACAGGGGAGCCGAAGGAAACCCTCGGCGAAAGTCCAGGTACGCTGGGGGGGCTCTGCCTGACGCCCAGCAAACACACTCAGAGGCTTCTCTCTGCCTCAACACTGGGCCACTTCTCTCTCTTGGACTTACCAAGATGAACACTCGGTCAATGTACTTCGAGTTCACCGGCAGCCATTAACCCGCCGAGGCCGAGTGTATCAGCTAACTAGCTAGGCTTACCGTGGACGGACTTGACCCTTTTGCCTTGGGGGGAAATTCTGCTCTGATTTAATAATTAGGGGTTCTGCGACCCCATATGTATCTAATCCTAGATCCCTATACAAATATCAAGTGTGAACAGAGCCTTCGGCTAACCACGCGACCGACGACTCGGGCAAAGTACTGATAGTGTGCCCGCCACTAATCCGAGTGTTTAAGACACCCCTCGCAATACTGACTACTCAGAGTACTCAGACAGTTTTGTATTAGGACC
>BSXT01000607.1:0-70130 GCA_030267785.1 Phytophthora fragariaefolia | reverse complement strand
GCTACCAGTGGACATGTTCGTGTCCACGGGCAGGTTCTCAGCCCCGCGTTCGTATTCCATACGAACGTGTTGGTAGTCGGTCGTTGGACGGACTACAAAGTGCTACCAGGTGTAGTGGGCTTACTTAGCTCACTACTTTAGCTTACACGTGTGCGCGACGTGTAGGAGGAAGCGTAGGTTTGAAATGTTAACTTTGGCCTTGCCTCCTAAAACTGATATCTATAAAGAGAGGATCTGCCAACGAGTGGTTGGCAGAATGTCTGTCCTAATGCATGCTCCTTATTGGCAGATATCTGTTGCTTTCTGCCAATAGTAGTATGAATGGTGACCACACTGCATGTGGCCCACCTGAATGTATCCATTAGTGCATGTTGCACTAATGTGGAGGTTGCCTGAATGTGTAGCCCCGCTACACAGCGCTGCACAAGACACATTTAATTACGCTGGCATTTTGTTCCGGAACAAGTGAAAAAGGGAACTATTCATCTACACAAGGTGAAATGTGCAGAAAATCCAGCTGATACTTTCATGAAACCTCTTGATAAGCAGCGTTTAACAATCTGTTGTGGCTTGTCGGCGTGGACACAGTCACGGCATAAGGACAAACCCCTATATTTTGAAGTTCGAAGCCGTGCTTCGAAGGGGGGGTGTTGGAGTGTCAAACGGTGATATGCCTAACGGTGTTGAAGTATGATGCGGCAATGTGAGAACAAGCACCGTGAATGTTGGCAGTAACTAGCTCGGGTAGCGAACTGCTAATCTAATCTCACTTTTCCCTTTCCATCCTAGTACAGACTCCTGGTCATACGGACCGAGTGCGAATAACAACAGGTCCGTCTTAACACACTTTGTAGAAGAGTCTCAAAACCTAAAGCCGATTTATGAAGCAAAGCACATAGCGCAGGTCTGGGTTCGTGACGCGTTGCAGTCTCAATATTTTGCGCTTTTGTAGCTTGTTGTAGAAGTCACTGTCATCCAGCTGAACTAACCGTCGCATTGGGCTTTTTCGGCTAGTTCACCCCCCCCCCGCCCCTCACTATTACTCCGCTTCAGATAGCTCATCAATTCTTTATGTCTGTATCTTAGTTACGGCCGATTCAAAGGGAGGGCTGTGGGTGACATTTGTATCCTTTGCCAAATACTACATGTAGTAGTGGGCAAGCTCGTGAAAGTCTGAGACAAACGTGGTACACAGTATTGAATGAAGGCATTGCAATAATCAAAAGGATGTCTTGTCATTACTGCAAGACACGACTGGAATGGGCAGCAACATTCCCATCATACATGTAGATGCATTGCAATGGTAGAGTTCGACAAAAATACTTTAAATGTCATTTTTTCGATAATGTCATTTTTCCAGTAATGATTTTTCCAATAATGACTTTTTAAGCATACTCCGCCATACATAGCCGTCCTTTGACAGAAGTTCAAGCTTGAAATCTGTGCGTGTACAAGATGATGGCCATGCTTCGTTAAGATACATGAAATGGGTATTCAAGTATGGAGATGGCTACTGTGCTGTTACAACGAGGAGTCAGAGCGCGAGCTACAATTCTAGGTACTGTACATATGCTGTTGTCGCAATTTCAACTGTTAGGACCCTATTGATCTGGTGC
Source organism: Phytophthora fragariaefolia (assembly GCA_030267785.1). Taxonomy (NCBI): domain Eukaryota; phylum Oomycota; class Peronosporomycetes; order Peronosporales; family Peronosporaceae; genus Phytophthora; species Phytophthora fragariaefolia. The sequence continues at coordinate 68,514 of BSXT01000607.1, read as the reverse complement.
CGACGAAGGATAGGCAATAATAGGAATTGGCTCAAACTACTGTGTAACACCTGGCAATGAATTATCGCAGTACCAGTATATGTATCCACAACAACTGATCCGACTACCTATCTCCACCTTTGGATGCAAGGCATGGATTCCGATACAAGATTCTCCATTCACTGCTTGGTAGCTAACGCCTTCAGAGAAAACACCTTTCATAAGAATTGAGCAGCCTTTTCTAAAGCTGGATCTGAGGATGCATGGATGTGTGCACGCAAACAGCACGCCGAGAAATGCTGCAGACCAAAGACCAACAATCTAATATGGTACGCGATTTTGCAGACGATATCTCGTTGATTGCCAGTCTCGATCACGCTCGTATTGCCGAATTACTCGTTGGATAGCTTGTAATGCCTTGGATAATTTGGTCATGATAGAGTGTGTCTGGGTGGAAACATTATTGTTAACCTACAAAGAGTACACAACCCCATCATTTCTCCCTTCCAGATCAAGCAATATCTGCTCCACACTCGGTCGCTTCAGCGTATTGTGTGCCATGCATGCCAAGCCAACGCGTTGGATCCTCGAAGGACAATCTTCAGAAAAACTTGGCCGAAGCGTTCCAGCAGCTACTCCTTTTAGCACTTGGATCGCCATCAGTGTGTCTTTGCCCTTACCAATAATGTCATGGTAGGGAACTTTCCCAGTGTCTAGCTCTGATAGCACGACTCCAAAAGAGTAAATATCCGCCTGCTCGCTGTACCGCTTGCCTTCCAAGACCTCTGGTGCTGTCCAGTACGGGGTGCCCACGGCAGCTGTCATCGTGAGGTTAACGCACCCGCGGCGCACACCAAAGTCGATTAATTTAGGCTCCAGCTCCTTCGTTAGCAAGATGTTGTTTGACTTGAGGTCGCGATGGATCAGCGCAGGTGAGCGACTATGCAAATACTTTAGCGCCTGTGCAATTCCGATCGCATTGTGGATTTTATGTCGAGCCCACGACATTCTGGCGGCATTCTCGTCTAGGTAGTCCTTAAGGTTGCCCACCGATAGAAACTCGAGCACCATTACTAGGTTATTGAGGCTGTTCCACGCCACCCCAATGAATTCGACGATATGTGAGTGCGTCAGACTAGCATTGAATTTGATTTCTTCAGCAAAGGCCTGCACTTTCTCAACGGACTGGGTTTTGGACTGCAGAAGGCGTTTGATAGCTACCTTCCTCCCTTGCAGCTCGCACACCCAAACCTCGCCTGATGCCCCCTTCGACAATGCACGTTCAAAGATCAGACTGTCGTACGCGATGCGTTTGCCACTAAGTTTGTCACTGTTGAGCAGGATTTTGAGCACAGAATTCGAGCCTGCATCTTCGAATCTGATAGCAGTCGGTGAGTTTGACACGATGGTAGATGGCCGGATGGTAGATTCCGTTGGCCTCGAGATGTTTGTGCATGGTGAGCGAGCCACCCAGTACTGTGGGGAGACAATTTCGAGACCGCTTCCAACCGTTGATGATCGGTTTGATCTAGCCATGCTCACTTTCCATCGCCAGTAGAGCCAACCGGAAACTCCGATCACAAACAATACACCTAATATGATTGGGATTAGGAGTAGTTTGCCAAAGCCACATTTTACTGCAAATTCTTCCTCCAGCCACGCTGTCACCCAGGGACTTCCGGTGGGCTTGGTCATAGCAGCCAGTACTTCGCTCGTCACATTTCCGCGTTGGTAGCATGGTACAGTCAGTGAAGCGTACCCGCCATTCTCAGGGCAGGTATCCCAGGTTGCATCGGTGGCTGCGGTCACAGTGTGAATTGCATAGACACTATATTGTATACGGGAAGATGGATCTGTCCACACGTGATCTCGTAGTCGAATCCTGGGCGCCATTGCGATATCACTACCGTTCGACCACATTGCACCAAAGAAGTCCTTGGCCCCGGGGTCTTCAAAGCTGTCAGTCATGCAACGTGAAGCACTAACCATCTGATCACCGGTACAATACGTGGTGTAGGAGGCGTTAATGTTGTTGGGCTGCTGGCAGTTCTTGAATTTACACCCAGCACTAAGCACGTCTTGCCAAGGTACGGCAATGTTTGCCATGGAATATCCGTCTAGTGTCCATACCTGAACAGGCTTGTTACCTGGGGCAATAGCGAAACCAGTGTCCCACAATACAGCGCGCTGGACTGTCCCCGGTAGGTGATCGAAATCGATGTTGAGCGGATCTAGGCGGTCACTCACAGCCGTCGGGATAAAAGAGAGTTTGACGACATCCAACCAGTCACCTGCTTGATGGCGGATGTAAAGCTGGCGGGCGATATCTGAGTGGGTTCCGTCGAAGCCGAATGAAGAGTTTGTTTGTAGTATCCTGTCTCCGAAGATTTGTACCATGGGCTTGGAGTCCAAGTTGGACAGCGTCCCAAGTGACAACGAGGACAAAGAGAGCTCTTGATCGCATTCTGCTCAGCAGCTAGTATAATGTGGAATGACCCGGCGGTAATCGATACCGGTGTTTTCCATGACGACTAGAGGAAATCAAGTGGTGGCGCTGGATGATCTGTCATGTACTGAACAATAGTTTCAGAAATGCCATGGAAATATGTAATAGCCCATGGGTTAGGAGCGTTACGGTCATGGAGCATGGAGGGTGCTGTCTGAGCCCCTCCCGCTTCCGAGAGCACAAAAACCAGGTCCTTGGTTTAAGTGGGTCCGTTGTTTTTGCATATAGCAGCAAGGATGGCCCAGATATTCTGAGGTTGCATCTTCTCAGAACGCTGAATTCCTGTGCTCCCTTCCTCTAGACCGAGATAACGTTCTTGACCTTCCGATGTCGACTGCATTGTGACACCAATGGATTTCATGCTGCATATAAGCATCCAAGAAGTACATGTATTGTTGTATGGAGAAGGAGGGGAGGGGGACAATTAAAATGAGCTAGTGATAAAAAAAATGATGTTTAGCGTTTACTTGAAGTATTGTTTTCTAGGATTGGTGTACATCGGGCAATGTTGTTTGGTCGCGTGGAATGACTTAGATCGAACAGCCCTGTCAAACCATTTCAGCCAAGCAATGCTCGCTGGTGCTTAAAGCAAGAACAGGATCAGGAAATCCAACACGTGATAGTCATACTTCAGAATCGCTTGTGCCACCAAACCGGAATTCCGCATACAACGTCTCCGTAACCGCCTTAACAAAATCAAAAGCTTGAGCTGCGATGCAGTTGTGGGGATAGCATTTGCGAAGCACTTCAGTGTACTTATTTACTATATAAACCACCAACGCATCTCACCAAGGGTTAAATAGGTGCTTCGAAGTATTAAGCGATTGCCGTATCAAGGTAAAAAAGTTGAAAATATTCCTTGTGAAAATAACCTGATTATGAACTTTGTTACCGCGAGTTCTTATAATATAAACCATATTATGGCTGTTCGTGGCCAAGAACATAATTCTCAATGCCTGACGGACTGCCAACTACGCATCTAAAGCATGCCAACTGTTTCTAAAGCACAACTTCCCTGCTATGGGTTCCTACATTTATAGAACTCTTCTCAAGGATGTCTGCGACTTGAGCTGCAGTTGGTCGGTGATCCGGACCTTGCTGGCAGCATGCCTCGTAAATTCGACGGATGTGCTCGGGACAGCCCTCCGAGAGTGCTGGGCGCAAAGTCCCAGCTACTACTTCTGCCAGGATCTGGAGGGGTTTCTTCTTTTTGCCTTCCGAGTTTAGCATATCGTGGTAGGGTACCATGCCAGTGTCGAGCTCCGATAACACGACACCAAACGAGTAGATATCCGCCTGCTCTGTGTACCTCTTGCCTTCAAGAATTTCAGGTGCTGTCCAAAACGGTGTACCAACTCCTGCCGTCATGGCGTTCTCCTGGCGGCGTCGACTAACGCCAAAGTCGATCAGTTTGGCCTCGAGACTTTTTGTCAGGAGAACATTCTTCGACTTGACGTCTCGATGGATGAGTGGCGGGGTTCTCGAGTGCAAGTACTCCAGAGCACGCGCCAGCCCTACAGCAACGTGGATCTTGTCGTTTTTCCAGGAGAGTAGATCGATGTTCTTGCGGAGGTACGTCTGCAGGTCTCCCACGGGGAAGAACTCCATCACCATGGCCAAGTTCTTTAGGCTGTTCCACGCCACGCCGACAACACCTGCGACGTTCGGGTGACCGAGACTGGCGCTGAGCTCGATTTCCTGCGCGAACTCGTGGACGTCGTCTGCTAGCTGCTGTTTGTTCTGCAGCAGCCTTTTCACAGCCACGCGCTGGCCGAGGACGTCTCCCAGCCACACCTCCCCGTACGCCCCCTTGGAGATGACCCGGTCGAGCCTGACCTGGTCGTACGGAATCCGCTTCCCCACGAGGAACTCGCTCGAGAGCAGCGTCTTCAGCGTCGCGTTCGGCGCCGCGTCCTCGTAGTGAACCGACTGCGCGGTCGAGTCCGTGGCGGTCGTCGCGCTCATGGCCGCGACAGCAGCCGTGGCGGGTGGTTCTCGCAGCTCGTCGTCGCGAGCGCGTCGTCTCCTGCGCTTCCGCAGCAGCAGCAGCGCCACGCCGACGATCGCGCCGACGACGACCGGCACGAGCAGCAGCAGGTCGACGCCGTCGGCCGCGAGCGCCGCCGCGTCGCCGTAGTCCTCGACCAGCCAGCGGTCCACCCAGGCGCTGGGCGCGGCCTGCGCCATGTCCTCGCGCCGTCGTGTGGCACGGCAGCACCAGCGACCCGAAGCCGCCGTTCTGCCGGGGCGACGCGCAGCTGTTCCACGCGGGCTCGGCGTGCAGCTCCAGCGTGTGCACCGCGGCCACGACGTCGCTGTTGCCGTCGCGCCGGTCGCGCCACTGGTGCTTGCGCACGCGCAGCGTCGGCAGCTCGGCGGCGCGGCCGCCCGTGGCCCACATGGCCGCGTGGATCTCGGCGGCGTCCTCGAAGTCGTCCGCGACGCAGCGCGCCACGCGCAGCATCTGCGCGCCGCCGCACCACAAGTTGCTGAAGCTCGTCGAGTTGTCGGGCTGCGCGCACGCGCACGCGAGCGCGTCGCAGCCCGCGGCCTGCACCTGCGGCAGCGGCACCGCCAGCTCGGCCATCGAGCGGCCGCCGAGCGCGCGGATCTGCACGGCCGCGCCGCCGTCCGTGAGCCCGAAGCCCGAGTCCCAGAGCAGCGCGCGCTGCGCCACGCCCGGCAGGCGCCCCCAGTCCAGCCGCAGCCGCTGCAGCCGCGACTGCACGGCCGCGGGCACGCGCACGCCCTGCAGCGGCGGGGCGGACGCGCCCGCAGGAACAGTTGGCGCGCCAGGTCCGAGTGCGTGCCGTCGAAGGCGAAGAACGACGCGTTGGCCGGCAGCTTGGCGTCGAGGCGGCGCATGCGGAGCGGAAGTGGCGGTTGCGAGCGGCTCGGTTCAGTGCCCTCGGCAGGAATGAGCGGTGTTCAGCCCAGCCCCAGAACGTGCTGGTACGGTGGTCGGGTTGCTTGCCGAAGTGCATCCGAGAGCAAGCCAAAAGTCAGAAAGCAAGGAACGGGGACTCTAAAAGTGCACAACGACCAAGGAAAGCATGAACTCATGCCTAATATTCACCTTGAAGCATCAGAGCAACTTGAGCGGCAGTAGGGCGCTTCGTTGCGTCTTGTTGGCAGCAAGCGACACCAATCCGACGGATTCGCCGAGGACAGTCAGCCGAAAAACTCGGTCGCAGCAAGCCTGCTGTTACATCTGCCAGGATCTGGACTGGTTTGGGTTTCTTCCCATTCGATGTCAGCGCGTCGTGGAACGGCAACTTGCACGTATCAAGCTCCGATAGCACGACTCCGAACGAGTAAATGTCCGCTTGCTCGGTGTACCGTTCACCTTGCAAAACCTCGGGGGCGGTCCAGTACGGCGTTCCGATGCCTGCTGTCATGGAGTTTTCTTGGCGCTCCCGGCTGACGCCGAAATCGATGAGTTTGGCCTCCAGCAGTTTCGTCAGCATGATGTTCTTCGACTTGAGGTCACGGTGGATAAGTGGAGGGGATCGGGCGTGCAGATACTCGAGAGCGTGTGCTACCCCGATGGCGATGTGGATCTTGTCTCTGGCCCATGACATCAAATCGCCGTTCTTGGCCAAATACGCCTGAAGGTCGCCCGTGGGGAAGAACTCGAGCACCATCATCAAGTTGTTGAGCGTGTTCCAAGCCATCCCCACGAAGGACACGATATTCGGATGAACTAAGCTGGCGCTCAGCTCGATTTCCTGGGCAAACTCTTCCACCTCGTCCGCGAGGTGGGTGGTGTTCTGCAGCAATCGCTTCACAGCAACCTGCTGGTCATTGAAGTCGCAAAGCCATACTTCTCCGTTTGCTCCCTTCGACAGCGCCCGCCTAAAGACGAGGCTCTCGTACGCAACGCGCTTTCCGACCAAGAGTTCGCTCTCAAGGAGGATTTGGAGCGTGCGATTCGACCCAGTTACTCTGTCTTGGATCGAATTCGGGAGTCGGATGGTCTGATCGCCGCTGCGATGCGAATTAGTAGCCGTGTCTGCAATGGTCGGAGCTGTTGATCGTCCCCGAGTCGAATCCTCTGCAGCAAACTGAGCATCCACGCAGTTCCCGTAGTAGGATGACGCAGCGCAGACAGGAGATTCCTGCAGCGCACTTTGTTCAGCCTTTGCTTGTCGTCTGCGTTTGATAAATAGGAATAACGCTACCAAACCAGCAATCACAACCACACCGGCGACAATGGGAACCAGGAATATTATCTTGAACTTGCTTTGGCCATCACTACTGGATCCTGAGTCTGAGTAATCTTTGGCCAGCCATCGCGACACCCACGCACTGCCCTGGACTTCCTCCATTGTATCGTTGATATAGTTGGAGATGTTTGCTGTTGTGTGGCAAGGCAGAACTAGGGAGCCGTATCCGTCGTTTTGATTATCCGTTGCACAGGCATCCCATGCAGGTTCGTCGTCCAGATCGACCGTATGCATAGCAAAAACTACGTACGAGTTGTGGTCACCACTATCGTTCCAGGCATGCCGCCAGATACGTGGTGTTGGAACCACATCAGGATTACCCCCTGTCACCCACATAGCCAAGTGTATATCCTGGTATTGGACGAAGTCTTCAATGACGCACCTAGCAGCTTTCAGCATGTCGGCGCCAGTGCACTGCTGGTTGCTCAAGCTCAACGCTCCATCCGGCTGTGTACAGTTGTGCACGGAGCAATTCACAGCCAGAAACTCGTCCACGGGGACAGCTAAATCCGCCATGGAGTACCCACCCAGAGTCCAAATTTTCACAGGAGCATCAGACTCTGTCACGCCGTAGCCGGAATCCCAGAGAAGCGCCCGTTGTGCGATGCCTGGGAGCTTCTCCCAATCCAATTGAAGACCATCAAGTCGAGTCTGGATCGCTTTTGGTACATTAAAGTTCTTAAACTGAGATGCTTTGTCTCCGGCTTGGGCGCGGTAGTACAGTTGACGTGCGAGGTCAGAGTTAGTTCCGTCAAACTGGAAAGAGGAATCGCTCGACGGTAGCCATGCGCTTTCGTATGACGCGGAAGTAGCAAGGTAGCGTTCCATCACTGCAAGTGAGTATTTGTGGATGCACAGTACGTGACTAGCTCGCAAAGCCGCGGATTCTTAAATGAGGAAGCTGTGGTTGCGACGCATGAGTCGTTAGTGTACCCATCATTGAGCCTAGCGCACTTCTTCCACTGGTGTTGTGTTGTCAGTTGGCACTGTACTTGAGCCCTTCGCACTGGGCACTGCGAAACGGTTCTTGGTCCTTATCAACACTATGTGCCACCATCCATATTCAATGTCGCCTTTCGTGATTCGGACACACGAAGGTATCAACCATAACGTTACATGGCTTGAATAATTGTAGCGAGCTTGTGCGATGAGATGCTGAGGATAACTTGAGTTCAGAAATGATACCATCGTGTCTTTTACGTCGCCTAACGCAATTCCTAGAGTAAATTTTCTTACTCCCAATAATGGCCTAACGAACTGACAAGTTTACAGCGAATTGTTGTCAAACCAATTCAAATGCTTGCAAAGGTATTTACAGTGTGATTTCCCCCCGTCCAACACCTCTGTGGTCAAAAAGTGTGTCCAGGAAATCAAGCTGAACACAAATTTGGTTATCGTGTCCTTCGTGACGGTGGCTTGGAACACCCTCAGACGTATATGGTGTCTGAACGTAGAGGAGCCCTTTCGTACGATGTCGAATTTACAAGGTAGCGCTCCATTTGTGACTAAGCTTCGTCGTCGTGTGTATGTCGCTATACCAGTCGGAAATACTGACGTGAGATGCGAACGACGTGATGGAGGTCATATTGGCATGTATGGAATACCGCCAGACAGGATGACACGGGTTTACTTACCTGAGTCAGCATCCAAATACATACCAGTTTTTAGTTTCGATGACACCACACAAAGAAGAAACGGAGCTGATCATGCGAATAAAGAAAACTGCAACTTGACATGACTGGGACTTATATTGTAACAGCAAATCTCTTCGCAACAGTAGTGCAGAGGCTTGACCACGTACCGATTCGTTTTACTCGCCCCCCTCCAACATTCTCGTCACTTGAGCGGCCGTCGGACGCCGAGTCGGGTCGTGTTGGCAGCAGGCGACACCAATGCGGCGGATTCGCCGAGGGCAGTCATCTGAGAAGCGTGGACGCAATATTCCTGCAATCACGTCCGACAAGATCTGGAACGGCTTGGGTTTAGTTCCTTCCGGTGTCAGGACATCAGAGTACGGGAGTTTTCCAAGTACGCCGAAGGAGTTAATATCCGCCTGCTCCGTGTATCTCTTGCCCTCGAGAACTTCAGTAGCCGTCCAGTACGGGGTTCCAACGCCAGCAGTCATGGAATAGTCTTGACTCCCACGAGTAACACCAAAGTCAGTAAGTTTCGGCGCGTTAGCATGACGTTCTTCGACTTGAGATCACGGTGGATCAGAGGTGGAGATCTAGAGTGGAGGTACTCAATTGCACGCCCAATTCTGACAGCAATGATGTGTTTATCTTGTGACCATGTCAGCAGGTCGGCGTTCTTGGCTAGATACTCCTGGAGATGTCCATTCGGGAAGAACTCGAGCACCATCACGAGGTTTTTCAGAATATTCCATCCAACACTAACGAATTTCACAATGTTGGGGTGGACCAAGCTGGCACTAAGCTCAATCTCTTTGGAGAACCCCTGTACCTCCTCAGCACGATTGTCTTTCGCTTGCAAGAGCCTTTTGATTGCGACTTGCTGGCCCGAGTATTCATCCAGCCATACCTCGCCGTTTACACCCTTCGATAATGCTCGGTTGAATTGTATGCGTTCAAATGGGATTCGCTTCTCGGTGAGGTGTTCACTGCAGAGAAGCGTTTTAGGCGTTACATTCGACTCAGCACCGATTTCGCGTTCGAAGCCTGAATATCGCTTCAGAGCTTCTTCTGCCATTCTACGAGATGACGATCAGTATCGTCGACGGTTCGTTGTGTAAGCCGCACACGAGCGCTACTTCTGTTTGACTGAATAATGTTGTCGTCCTTACATCCTTGATATATGGTATTAGGCGTCGCCAAGGTTTCCTCAATCGGTCTTTCGACGCGCTCTTGTCCGCGCCTCCATAGGAAGAAAATACACAACCCAATCAGAGCAGTAAAGAAGACCACTCCAGCAATGATAGGAGCAAGAAAAACCAAGTTGAACGAGCTGGAATCATTTGACGTGGAAGCACCTGCCGTTGATGTGAAGTCTTCTGTCAGTCACCGAGAAACCCAAGCGCTGCCTTCAACTTCCAGCATTTGAAGGCTTCTTCCGACATTTTACCAACTGAAAGGCATGGTAAAACGAGCGATCCATATCCATTGTTCTGCTTGTCCGTTGCGCACGCACTGTATGCCGCCTCGTCATCATCGCCGACAGTATGTATCGCAGCGACATCTTACGACATGTTGCTTCCGCTATCCTTCCAAATGTGCCGCGTGATAAGTGGTGTTGGAACCACCTCAGGGTTTCCTCCGGTTTTCCACATCGCAGGATGCGTGTCGCTCTTGTCGATGAAGGCTTCCACAACACACCTAGCAGCTTTGAGCATTTGTTCTCCGTTACAGAAGAGATTGCTCTAACTAGTAGTGTTGTCGGGCTGGGTGCAATTCGTTTCAACACAACCGACAGCCTGGAACTGAACCAGAGGGACCGCGAGATCTACCATTGACCACCCAGCGAGCGTCCATATCTGTATCACATCATTATTCGGTGACACCGCGAATCCGGAGTCCCACAGTAATGCACGCTGTGCAATGCCAGGTAGTTTATCCCACACAAGTTGGAGCTCATTGAGTCTTTTCTGGAGAATGGGTAGTTGCAGATTGATAAGCTGGTGTGCTGAGTCGCCAGCCTTTGCGCGGATATATAGCTGTCGTGCGAGGTCGGATTTAGTCCCGCCGAAGGCGAAGAACGTTTTGTGCGATGGTAATGGCACTTCCTTCAGATATCGGGAACGTGCTACCTTGCTAAGACTCATTGTTCCGCGATGCGGCTGGGTGGGCGCAGGAGGTAGTAGCCACAACGTGGTAGCAAATAAATTGATGAACCATTGAGTAAAGGTCGTGAAACCAGTGGTAGGTGGCTGCAAACAGTTAATTCCACAACCTTGTCGGATATGATGCGGTAAACTATAGGTTGCGATGTTTGTTATGATCTCTTCTGGTCTTCGTAGGTCAATAATCGTCGGTTCAAAGTCGAAATTTAGACTGAGGCCAAGCACTTTCAGCTGGCGCGCAAATGGCAATCATCCATTCTGACCGGAGCTACCCACCACCAGCACAACTCTTTACCGCACCAACTTATTTACTCCAGGCATGTGCTCCTATTTTGCGTCCCATAAGCCTTTTTTGTTGAATGGAGATTTCCTCCAGCATGATTCAACTGCGCAGCTCTGTTGTAGGACGTCGTTTATCGAGCTAATGCTTTTAATTAATTGCTATTTCTGCTATCTCTCCTCCTAGAATGATGTAAATATCCCAAGGCAACCACCGCTGAATTTGCTATACTATTGTTTGGTTTTCTTCATATATATCGTGGTGCCAGCATACAATCGGTACCAAAATAAAGTATTTTAAGCGGCTTTGACAGCACGGATAATAGGTTTAAATGTTTATCTAGTGCATATTAAAAAAACTATTATTTGGCGCCTTGGTAAAAAAATGTGATGAGAAGGATATTTAATCGTCCCCTTCCAGCATAGCCACAACTTGAGCCGCGGTCGGACGTCTTGTCGGATCGTTTTGGCAGCAAGCTACACCAAGTCGACGGATCCGACGCGGGCAAGTATCCGAGTAGCTTGGGCGAAGTGTTCCAGCCATTACATCAGTCAAAATCTGGAACGGCTTCGGCTTCTTTCCGTCTGGTGCAACGGCATCATGATACGGAAGCTTGCAAGTATCAAGCTCCGACAGCACTACGCCAAAGGAGTAGATGTCAGCTTGCTCCGTGTATCTCTTCCCCTCGAGGATTTCTGGCGCTGTCCAGTAGGGAGTGCCAACACCTGCAGTCATTGAATACTCTTGTCTCCCGCGACTTACGCCAAAGTCAATTAGTTTTGGTTCCAGCTTACGTGTAAGCAGCACGTTCCTCGACTTAATGTCACGATGGATAAGCGGTGGGCTTCGAACATGAAGATATTCGAGCGCGCGCCCAAGGCCTATAGCAATGTCAATTTTGTCTTTTGCCCAAGTGAGCAAGTCTGCATTCTTGGCCAGATAATCCTGAAGGTCTCCCCCTGGGAAGAACTCCAGTACCATCACCAAGTTATTGAGTGTGTTCCATGCCACACCGATGAATGCGACAACGTTAGGGTGGGTCAAACTAGCGTTGAGTTCAATCTCTCTCGCAAACTCCTCCACATCTTCTGCTCGATTGTTTTTGTTTTGAAAGAGCCGCTTGAGTGCGACCTGTTGGCCTTGGTACTCTCCAATCCACACCTCCCCGTTAGCTCCTTTCGATAGAGCTCGATCGAAGTGGATCAACTCGTATGCAATGCGTTTTCCAACTAAGTACTCACTGCCGAGGAGGGTTTTCAGTGTGACGTTCGACTCCGAGCTCAATGTGGTTTCATTAGACATCCGTCTTAGTCTGTTACTCGTGTTTCTACTTGAAGCTGTTTCCATATCGGTGGTCTCATTCGTTGGGCGCTCTAGGGGAATCTTGTCGTCACTGGGACTTGTGGTTGCACGATGGTACAAGCTGTGCGGGGAACCTAGATTCTCTTCAGGTGTGTTGTCGTTGGAAGCATTTTTAACACGTCTACGCTTAAAAAATAGGACAAGTCCAATGATCCCGACAACAACGACGACACCACCTATGATGGGTGCGAGAAGTAGCATATTAAACCCGCCGTGGCTGTTGGAAAATGAATTCGATGCCGATTCCCCAGGACGGACGCCTGAATAGTCCTCCACGACCCACCGAGAAACCCATGGAGTGCCCTGAACCTCCTCCATCGCACTGCGCACATCATCCGATACCTTTCCAATGGGGTAGCAGGACAACACTAGTGATCCATAGCCTTCATTTTCATCTGACGTTGGACAAACACCGTACGCTGGTTCCTCATTTTTATCGACTGTATGGACTGCGAAGATACTGTATGAAATTTTTGTCGAGTCTTCCTCCCATTCGTGCTTCCTAACTCGTGGGATTGGGATCGACTTCGGGTTTCCACCAGTAATCCACATCGCACCATGGATTTTCACGGTCTCAACGAACTCGTCCATGACGCACCTGACTGCATTCAGCATTTGCTCTCCGTTGCAATATAGATTACTATAGCTCGTGGTGTTATCCGGTTGCGTGCAATTCATTTCAACGCACCCCACAGCCTGGAACTGAACAAGTGGAATGGCAAGATCTGTCATGGAGTGACCGCCAAGTGTCCATATTTGCACAGGTTTGTTGTCAAGCGTGATGCCAAACCCTGTGTCCCACAGCAGCGCAAGCTGCGCAATGCCTGACAAACCATCCCAACGAATATTGAGGTCGTCCAAACGTTGCTGAACTTTGTTTGGAACTTGGAAGCTCGTGAGCGGCTTTGCCGTATCGCCAGTTTGGGCGCGAAGATAGAGCTGCCGTGCAAGATCAGAGTTCGTCCCATCGTATCCGAAAAACGTGAAATTCGACGGCAGTACCGCACTCATGTACGAAGATGATGAACCAAGACGGCGTCCATCGCCCGCTGTCATGGCAATGAAGCTTTCGGGATACAGCTTGTCAACCTGAACGAGAAAATTGCAGTGGGGGAGAGCGGCGACCACCCTCAACAGTGAAGAAAGCTGCGATGCCAATTCTGTGTTCAATTTTGGCTCAACGGTATCGATCGACGTCGAGATGCGATCACGCGTACTCTGCATCGCATGGTATCAGAACCTATTTTGCTTGGCAGACATAGGTCCGTTATCTCCTATACTTAGTCGGAAAGAGACTCCCATGTGATGTTGGCTGTCGGAACGCCTTCGTCGCCGATTAGGTAGGATTTCTTTGGATTATCCGGATTGTATTCTTGATGAATCGGATAGGGCAATATCGCCAGCATATTTTTGCAAGTTTGGTTCACATACAAACACTTAAAAGCGTGGGAGGGAGGTGGCTGAACAGCCTTACCAATATTCTTTCATTGACTACCCCCCGCCAGGATTTTAATTGAATATGCAGATTGCATTTTCGTTGACGCGAACAAAACCATACTAGAGGTAGATGCGTATGAGGTGGCCGTTGGTTACCTGAACGTACTCGTCTTCACACATTAACATCGCACACCTACTTATCTTAGCTAGGAGCCAGGGAAGCTTTCTGGGGTTCCACGTGCGTAGCAAAGCGGAATGAAAAGAAAAAGTGTAGCTAGCAGCACGAGTAGTCCAGTAAACTGCTAATCAAATTCGGTGTTCAGAAGGTACAGATGTAGTCTCGGTTGATCGTGCAGATGATGAAGATGCGGTGTCGTAATAATTCACGGATTGCCAGGAATATGTAAATTTCGGTGTGCTATTCATCATGCGAGATCAACTTTGGTGATGAGAGTGCGGTAAATATGGCTATTCACGAGCTCCCAAACGAGTTTCGAGTCAGAGGGAGTGAAGCTGTTTGGGGGTATATCGGCTGACGTCCATAGATCTTATTTGTAGGTATATAATATTCGAGCAAGGTATTATTACATGGTATTATAACATGGTATTATAGGGGTTTGATTTTCGCCAAATCCGACAAGTTTCGTTTTCAAAGATTTCGTGAGCAAAACATACTTTTGATCTGATATCATGGCGGATAGGTGGCGGAGGGCGGTCGTCGAGATAGTCCACTGCGACGCTAATTCTAATCTTATGCGTATTATATCTTCTATACTCCGGGCTTGGCCAAACAACCTTTCAGAGCTCCGTACAGTGTACTGCAGTCTTAACAAAACACTGTACTGTATTTCTATTAAACAAAAGTTCATCAACGATCCTGGGCTGGAATCACTGGTAATCCTGGCGTTGAGACGACAACAACTGCAGTACTTCAGAAATATGCAAATTGTCACCAACATCTTGGTTACTCCCTTCCGTCAAGCATTCTTATCACTTGATCAGCCGTTGGGCGTTGATTCGGATCATGCAGGCAGCACGCCTCACCGACGCGGTGAATTCGGACGGGGCAGTCTTTCAAAAAGCTTGGACGAAGTTTTCCAGCCATCACCTCCTCCATGATCTGGAACGGTCTCGGCTTCTTGCCATCAGGTCTGAGCGCGTCATGGTAAGGAAGCTTGCCAGTGTCAAGTTCAGAAAGGATAACACCAAAGGAGTAAATGTCGGCCTGCTCTGTGTAACGCTTGCCTTCAAGAATCTCCGGAGCTGTCCAGTACGGTGTACCTACATCAGCAGTCATTGAGTATTCCTGGCGGGCTCGACTCACCCTAAAGTCGATAATCTTCGCTTCCAACATGTTTGTTAGCATTACGTTCTTCGACTTGAGATCGCGGTGGATTAGCGGTGGCTCACGGCTGTGAAGATAATGAACAGCCCGTCCGATACCAGTCGCAATGTGAATCTTGTCCTTAGCCCACGACAAATTCTCACCGTTCTTCTTGAGATAGGATTGTAGGTCTCCGGCGGGAAAAAATTCAAGCAGCATCACCAGATTATTCAGGCTATTCCACGCGACAGCAATAAAGCTCACGATATTTGGGTGGACCAGGCTTGCACTAAGCTCGATCTCCTGCGCAAAGTCTTCGACTTCATCAGCACGGTGGGTATTGGTCTGGAGTAATCTCTTCACAGCTACTGCATGGCCTTGGAACGTGGCACGCCATACCTCTCCGTTGGCTCCCTTCGAGAGTGCTTTCTCGAACTTGATCGCCTCGTATGAAACCCGTTTCCCGACTAAGTGCTCGCTACCGAGCAGTTTGTTCAAGGTGTAGTTGGAACCGGTGCTTAAATCTTCCTGGAATCTCGTCTTGAACCGAATCGTACTATCGACACTTCTGCGTGATACCAAACTGCTTTCGATGGTCCCAATCGCCTGGCGGCTCCGTGAGATTGTTTCATCTTCCGGGACAGTATCCTTGCACGCCTGATATGGCACCTCAGGGGACGGGAGGTTGTTGGACGACTGCATACGTCCATGTCCATGCATGTTTCCGTGGTCTGATTCGTTGGCTGTCCTTTGGCTACGCTGACGAATGATGCATACGACGAGCACGAGAAGTCCACCAAAGACCACCGCTCCAGCGATGATAGGAATCAGCAGCCACATGTTAAGCCCATCGTGGACTTCGGCTGGCATTTTAGCGATCGAATTACCCGATACACCCTCGTCGCCGCTTCCGTAGTCCTCCACGAGCCACCTAGAGACCCAAGGAGTGCCTGTAACTTCTTCCCTGGCAGCCCAAACTGCATCGGAGACGTTCATTGTTGTGTGGCACGCCAAGACTAGGGACCCATATCCCTCATTCTGGTCACTCGTGGCACACATACCGTACGCTGGTTCATTATTGCCTTCCACTGTGTGCACAGCCAACACAGTGTACGAAATGTTGCTGTAGTCGTCCACCCACGCGTGCTTCCTGGCTCGAGGCACTGGAATCACCTTTGGATTCCCACCAGTGATCCACATCGCTTCGTGGATCGCTTTGGGATCAACAAAGTCAGTCATGATACACCGCGCCGCATTCAGCATTTGCTCTCCGTTGCAATAAAGATTGCTGTAGCTTAGAGTGTTATCCGGCTGCGTGCAGTTCATTTCAACGCACCCCACGTCTCTGAATTGAACCAGTGGAATGGCGAGATCTGACATGGAGTGTCCACCAAGTGTCCATATCTGCACTGGTTTGTTGTCGATTGTGATTCCAAATCCCGTGTCCCAAAGCAGCGCAAGCTGCGCAATGCCCGATAGGTCATTCCACTTGACTCCGAGAAAGTCAAGACGCTGCTGGACTTTGTCAGGAACGTAAAAGTTAGCGAGTTGATCGACCGATTCGTCAACTTTGGCACGCAGGTACAATTGCCTGGCCAGGTCAGAATTGGTTCCATCGAAAGCAAAGTAGGTGGCGGTCGAAGGAAGCACAGCACTCATGAAATCCGCTGATTCCAAGCGACACCCGTTGTCCACCTTCATGACAGCCGAGGATTCCAGACGAACGTTGAGTGCTTACAGAAGGGAAAACAATGACTCAGTCAAGCGGAAAGTGTATGTGGCAGTGTCTGGGGCCAGAAGGCAGGACGCACATAGTTAATTGCTCTCTCTACCTTAATGCCCAGCTGCATCAGAACTGAAGCACCTTAGCAGGCCGAGGACGACCATCCAATTGATCGAAGTCGGATACAACTTAAACGAGTCACACACACACACCTCGCCGTTCAGGCGACCCTTCACACTTTACCTATATTTTAATGCAAACTATTGTTGACGCCTCTCACCTTTGTTTACCTAAGTTTAGATAGTTTTCATAAAGACACGTCTGGGCAGCTAACCATGCTAACCCAATTTTTGTTGCAGCTTCACCAAAAATCCGCATGAGCATATCAAATCGGCAAGGATTGCCTTCAAGAACATCAGAGTACGGTAACGTCCCTGCTTTAAGGTTAAAACACACAGAATCAAGCACCACAATAGCCGGAAACTGTCACATGCTGCCGACCGGAGCCTTTTCGCGATTAAAGATACAGTACACTGGAGGTCTTGCCCACGAGTAAGAGAGGCATGACCCAAGCAGGCAGCCCTCATGGCTCGAATACCATTTACCAAAAGAAAAAACAAGTTGCAACCGCGATTCTAGCCCATGATGGCTACCGGTAACGCAAAAGGCCCAGCCTACAGCAAAATGCAGGACTCTATAGTTAAAAACACAAATAGAGATCCTCTTACCCCCCAAGTAAGAGAGGCATGTCAGATACCAGATGTAGATTCACCTGCCAGAAGCATCTCGCGTGTGCATCGCTCCGATACTGACGTCACTACCACCGATTGCTGGTTCTTTCAAATACTAGTACTATAGTGTACCGGTAATAAAAATATTTTACCAACAAAGTTCACAAATATGAGCGTCCTGGTGATTCATTTAAAATATAATATTTGGACGGCTACATATTCAACTTTCGTTCACATGAACGAAGACGGTTTTGGTATCGGTACAACCATTGATATTCGTATTTAATTAAGCTATTTGAAATAATGAAATAATGGTGCTGGGTTATAGCTTATACTACGGGCCGGTCCCCACGACCTACCCGTGTTTTGTTTGGGTTTAGCGCTCGTTTGAATCATTCAGACGAGGGTTCTGTACGCATTGGATATAATATGTTTTAGTAAAGTGCACGATGCCCTTTCGTCTGGTGATACTCGAGGGAGTATTTCTAACATTTCTGAGTATTTCTAACATTTCTCGTAATTTACGGAGGCTGAAGATTTTGAAAGGGGATGCCTGGTGCGCATATTACTCCATCACATTCAATATTATGTGATTTATTTGGGTACGTCAAAGACACGACTTACCGTGCGTTAGAGTACGTCAAGCAACTCGCCTTCGAGCTACCCAGCTAGCCCAGAAGTCGAGGTATTATAATAGAAAGGGTATGCGATTGAGAGAGAGTATTTAAAAAGAGGAAGAACCCCGTTAGTTGGTCGGCGCTGCTCGGGATGCGGTTCGAACAGCCAACTCGTGGATCTCGCACGCACGCAAATCACTCCTGGTTTGCTTGTAACTGTACCCGTTGATGGCGCGTTTGGGCTGATTCGGTGGTATCTGAGTCCCCACTGACAAGTTGTCAATGGGGACTGAGGGCTTTTCTGAACGGAGCAGTAGACTGTGGATCTGCAGTGTTTTTTGCCGCGCCCAGGTGGCCTTGTGCTGGCTCCATCCAGCCCGCGAGCAGAGCCTCATTCTTGGCGTGCTTTCGCTCCGCCAGCGCGTGGTGGTCGACGTTTTCCTGGATCTTGAGCTGCGTGCGATGAGTCGACGCGCGATTGTCCTTTTTGTACGGTAGGGTGGTGACCTACCTACCACTCTGCGTGCCGCCGGTGTGTGGGGCGATAGAGCACTGTACGTATGCCCGAGAAATCCTATCATTCACAAAAATGCTCCAGGACTTCCTTCTGGTGGAGCAAACGACGATACTTCCTACGTGGTCTCAGCTAGTCGCTTCGAGTAAAGCAGTTCGTCCAGCCAGATGAGCTCGCGCTGGGCTAGATATTGGTGCACATCAACCCTCGACGACGTTCCATTTGGGCCAGTCTGAATCTGGACGGCTCACATCCCCCTTCTCACGTTGGAACGTTGGGACGATCTGAAACTCCCCTTTCGGTACAGTATTAAAAATACCCCAAGGGTGCATTCTTAAAAAATATCGTGCCGCGATTGCTGCACAGAGACGTTGCGCTGCCTCACCCTGCCGGTGGCTGCATGGCAGAGGTGACGAAACTAACCGGCTGGTACCAACCACCTGAGCTCAGTCTTGCCGCGCCCAAAGCATTCCAGCTTTCACTGCGCCGCGAGCAGAGCCATGTCTTCGTCTTCGTACGCGTCTGCGATTTTGCCCTCGAACGACACGTACTTCGAGTTCGACGGGACCAACTCGGACCTGGCGCGTCAACTGTACCTGCGAGCCAAAGCCGGCGCCCACATCTCGCAGCTCGAGAGCAGCTTCACGGTTCCCACCAAACTTCAGGATCGGCTCAACGACCTCAACGTAAAGTGGGATGACCTGCCGGGAATCGCCCAGCGCGCCGTGTTGTGGGACACGGGCTTCGGGGTGTCGACGACCCGCAAGGCCGTGCAGATTTGGACACTTAGTGGGCACTCCATGACAGATCTGGCCGTGCCTTTTGCCCAGTTCAAAGACATCGGGTGCACCGAAACGAATTGCACGCAGCCCGACGGCTCCACCAGCTGGAGCAATCTCTACTGCACGGGTGATGAGATGCTCTCGGTCGCCCGGTGCGTCGTGGAGGACTTCACGGAGGACAAAGAAATCCACCTCGCCATGTGGATGACCGGTGGCAACCCTGACGTGATCCCGACTCCGCACATTAGGAAGCACGCGTGGGTCGAGCAAAGCACCAATGTTTCGTACACGGTGTTTGCCGTTCACACGCTGGAGCTGAGCGAGGAGCATGTGTACAATAGTTGCCCCGACGAGACCCAAAACGGTGGCTACGGGTCTTTGGTGCTGCCGTGCTACACGAACGCAGACATCACGGCACGTATCGCAGCCGTGAAGGAAGAAGTTGTGGGAACTGCCTGGGTGTCAAGGTGGCTGAACGAGGACTACGGCACGTCCAGCAGCACGTCTACCGATGGCAAAAAGTTCAATTTGATACTTTTAGTACCTATCATTTCTGGAGCTTTGCTTCTTCTGTGTGCGATTGGGGTCCTCGTGTTATTGAGACGCAAACGGCGGCACCGTCACGACGACATTGCGATGGAAGGCATGTCGATAGATTCGAACGGCGTTTACCAAGCGTGTAACGACGGACCCAGAGCGGAGACCACATCTGCGGCGGCACGGTCTACACTTCCGGCGATTGCAGATACCGAGACAATGACCTATCCAGGTGTCGACAAGACCTTCCAGCTAAAGCCGCCACAACACAGAGAGAGCAGCTCTGAGTCGAACGTCACGCTGAAAACGTTGCACGAAAGCGAGTTCCTTGCTGGACGGCGCATTCCATACGAAGCTCTAACATTCAGTAGACCTTTATCGAAGGGTGGGAATGGAGAAGTATGGCTGGGCTACTATCAAGGCGAAGAAGTTGCTGTGAAACGACTCCTGCGAACTAAGACCCCTAACGCCGACCAAGTCGAGGTCTTTGCGAAAGAGATTGAGCTGAGTGCAAGTATGAATCATCCCAACATTATTGCATTCCTCGGCGTTGCTTGGAACAGCCTGAACAACTTGGTCATGGTGCTAGAGTATTTCCCAATGGGCGACTTGCAAGCATATATGGGCAAGAACTCAGATCTGTTGACGTGGCCTAAAGACAAAATACGCATTGCTGTCGGAATCGCACTCGCTATTGAGTATCTTCACTCCTATGTACCCCCACTGATTCACCGAGATATCAAATCCAAGAATGTGCTTTTGACAAAGAAGCTGGAGCCGAAACTCATCGATTTTGGAGTTAGCCGAGACCGTCAAGAGTTTTCTATGACGGCCTGCGTTGGAACGCCATACTGGACAGCACCTGAGATTTTGGAAGGGAAGCGATATACCGAACAGGCTGACATATACTCTTTCGGCGTGGTGCTGTCAGAGCTGGATACTGGAAAATTACCCTACCACGACGTGTTGAGACCGGGCGGTCAGAAGCCGAAGCCAATCCAGATACTTTCCGATGTACTTGCAGGAGTACTCCGCCCAAGCTTTTCAGAGTCTTGCCCGCGGAACATTCGTCAGATCGGTGTGGCGTGCTGTCAGCGCGATCCGTCAAGTCGACCAACTGCCGCTCAAGTGGTGGATATGTTGAAGGAAGCGGAACCTTCATTGCACTCAAAATAACTTCGATAGCCCTTGTCGTGTGCTAGGAAGGCTTAGTTAAGATATACGTGCAAAGCTCTATATTCGAGTTCAAACCGATTACTAAGCACTTGGTACAGCCTACAACGTTGAAAGACAGTGCAATCTACTCCTTTCGATCATAACCTGTTTGAGTCAAGCGCAAATAAACAAGAACTACATTGTCGACCCAAAGCATTTAGCTGATCGACCACTCAATAGATTCCAGCATTTGCTAATCCAGTAGCGGTTGGTCGCCGTGTCGGATCTTGCAAACAGCATATCATTCCGATGCGGCGAATTTCTGCAGGACATCCTTCCGAGAAACTTGGGCGAAGGTCTCCCGCCACCACTTCAGCCAGAATCTGGATAGGTTTAGGCTTCGTTCCTTGCGGTGTTAGGAATTCGTGATAAGGTATTTTGCCCGTGTCCAGCTCAGTCAAAACCACTCCAAATGAGTATATATCTGCTAGCTCCGTGTAGCGCTTGCCTTCTTGCCTTCGAGCACTTCTGGAGCAGTCCAGAACGGTGTCCCTACACCTGAGGTCATTGAGTACTCCTGTCGGTCTCGACTTACGCCAAAATCAATTAACTTCGCTTCGAGAGCTTCTGTAAGTAAAATGTTCTTGGCTTTCAGGTCACGGTGAATCAGTGGTGGAGTTCGGGAGTGTAAGCACTCGAGCGCGCGCCCTATGCCTACAGCGATACGAATTTTGTCCGTGCTCCAAGCCATCGCGTTGGCGTAGCTGCTCAAATGCGCTTGCAAATCTCCCATCGGGAAAAATTCGAGCACCATGACTATCTTATCGAGGCTGTTCCAGGCGACTCCAACAAAGGATGCGATATTAGGGTGTACCAAACTGGCGCTTAGCTCGATTTCTTGCACGAACTCTTCCACTGCGTCAGCGTTATGGGCTTTGTTTTGAAGAAGCCTTTTGATAGCGACTGTGCGTCCGTTGTATTCTCCGAGCCATACCTCTCCGTTGCCCCCTCTCGATAAAGCCCTTGTAAAGGTGATACCGTCATAGCACAGGCGCTTCCCGACAAGGTATTCGCTGGTCAGAAGTGTTTTCATGATGCTGTTAGTCCCCGAGCTAAACTCACCGTCAAAATTCGTATTACTAGCTCGGCTGCTCCCTTTGTTTGAGGAGGATGCAGTGTCATCCAGTGTGCATCTCTCAAACTTACAATTATTTCCTGGACTTGAGGCGTCTTTAAAGCTATCACGATACACGCTCTCTAGGTACACCTTTGAATCTTCCTCCTCCGAATCTGGCTGCCCGCGCCGAAAGTATATGTACATCCCGACCAAAGCGATTGCAGTGATAGTGCCGGTTATGATGAGAGCCAAAAGCACAAAATTGAACGAGGTATGGTCGCTAGTGGAGTTGGTGTGTGCTGCTGCTCCAAAATCTTCCACAAGCCACCGTGAGACCCAAGGGCTACCTTGAACCTCTTCCATTGCATTTCTAATGTCTTCCGAGATGTTTGCAGTCGTAAAGCATGGCAAAACCAATGACCCGTACCCACCATTATCGTTGGATTCCGCACAAAAATCCCAAGCAGGCTCGTCATCGAAGTCTAATGTGTGAACGGCAAAAACGGTGTAGGATCCATGATCACGCTCGTCTTTCCACTGATGCTTCCTCACACGTGGAGTAGGAATCACGACAGGGTTTCCACCGGTGACCCACATTGCTGCGTGGATATCTCGATTGTCGTCGAAATTTTCGACGACGCATCGAGCAGCATTTAGCATTTGGGTCCCGCCACACCATTTGTTACTCAAACTGGTAGTGTTGTCAGGCTGCTTGCAAACCTTTTCGATACAACCAACGGCTTGGAACTCAGGTAGGGGAACTGCTAGGTCTGCCATTGAGTGGCCATTCAACGTCCAAATCTGCACCGAATTGTTGTCTTCGTTAACACCAAAACCAGAATCCCACAAAAGTGCCCGCTGAGCGATTCCAGACAGCGCATTCCAGTTGAGTTGAAGAGAGTCAAGTCTTAATTGAATCAAGGATGGTACACCGAAGTTCTTAAACTGAGTCACGGTGTCTCCAGCTTTGGCACGAAAGTACAACTGACGAGCAAGGTCGGAATTAGTCCCATCAAAGGCGAAGTTGCTGCCTTGTGACGGCAGAATCGCTTTCATGTGCGAATCTGATGACTCGACGTTTCGCTGATCCCGGGGATTCATGCTGGTGAATGGTTGTACTAAATGGGGCAAGTGTCCAACTGCTTGTGGTTGAGGCTGCAAATGTGCAAGTGAGGCGGCGTCGTTTTTAGCTCGTCATCGTCTGCATCGCACTGGCATTTCGCTAGCATAGCGCGAGCACTTGGCTGGTAAGGCACGGCCGTTTAGGACGGGCGCCACATAGCCACTTACTTGAAGTATTTCCGTTGTGTCAGTAAACAAACTATATGAACCCGTGAGGCTAACACACGCAACGAGTATCGCCGGCCTTCCCTTTCTACAGTATCCACTTGCAGCAGGGTTCAAG
The DNA here is from genome assembly GCA_030267785.1 of Phytophthora fragariaefolia. Taxonomy (NCBI): domain Eukaryota; phylum Oomycota; class Peronosporomycetes; order Peronosporales; family Peronosporaceae; genus Phytophthora; species Phytophthora fragariaefolia. The sequence goes on along the minus strand of BSXT01000607.1, from coordinate 45,023 downwards.
TTGGCCAGTTTACAGATCTTCGATCCAGACAGGAATTTGTTTCTAAAAACAAACCGATCTTTCTGGGATAGCCAGTGTGTCGAAAGCAATGAGGCGTTCCCATGCTAGTGATAGCTAGAAAGTTTCTAGTAGAAACTACTATATGCCACACTGCGACAAAAGGCAGTTTTGTTAGCGTTCCAATTTTATTTTATATTGCAATACATCTCAGGCACGGCTAGCCTGGTTTTGATTGAGTATTGGTATACTCGTGGGCCGGCTGTTTTCGGTACAGCCAGTCACAAAGCCCCGATCAAATATTATAACCAGAGCAATGCCTACATGGGCAAGTTGCCAAAGGCTTACGATCCCGAACCTGGAGTCTAGAGTACCTGTTTTCGTGGCGGCAAAAACTGGACCTTGTGGTTAGGATTCGGTAAGTATGTCTACTTGGACTATGGCTAGCATGAATCCATCGATTTCGTTTGAATGTTGCGAAATGAAACTCCACTTCTGAGGTTTCTGCTTTTGAGAAAACTTAACCTTCACTACCTGGTCGACCGTGGGGCACCCCTCAGGGTCCACGCCACACCTATTCGCAAACTTCTAGTATGGCATTCGTCGGAAAGGCTCGGATGCAGCTCGCCGGCCATTACGTCCGCCAAGATCAGAGAGTTTTGTCTTCTTCCCGTCGGGGGCCAGCGCGTCCAGGTACGAGATCTTCCGTGTGCCTAGCTCGGACAGCACTACGTCGAACGATTACATGTCAACTTGTTCTGTGTATCGCTTACCGTCCAAGATCTCCGGCGACGTCCAATATGGCGTTCCGACTGCTGCGGTCATCGAATGCTCCTGGCAGTCTCGACTCACGCCGAAGTCGAGCAGCTTTGCCTCGAGGATTTGAGTCAGCCAAATGTCCTTCGACTTTAGATCGCGCTGAATGATCGATGGAATGGAGCTCGAGGGTGAATACAAAGGAGCACTCGTGCAATCCCCACCGCGAGGTGTATCTTGTCCTTCGCCCAGGACATCAGGTCCGCGTTCTTTTCCAGGTCCGCCCCACGGGGAGGAACTCGACAGTAGTGGCATGCCTCGAAGGTTGAGGCTGCTCCAAGCCTCGCCAACCAACGACTCGATGGTTGGGATGCACCACGCTGCCACTGAGCTCGATCTCGTTCGCGAAGACCCCGCAGCAACCTCTCGACGGCGCGGCGCCGGGCGTGGACACTTGAAGTCCAACTGAATGCAGATGTGATATCCGCGGCGCGCGGATGCGCCGCGGGGCTGCGCGCGGCCGCGGCGCCAGTCGCCGATTTGCGTCGCGGGGGGGCGGGAGCGGGAGCGGAAGCGATGCAGGACGCGCGCGTGACGTTCCGCAGCCTCGAGGCCGCCGCCGCCTTCGCCTTCGACGGCACCAACTCGGACGTGGCGCGGCAGCTCCACGCGCGTCATGCGGCCGGGGACGCGGCCGACGCGCTGAGCCTCACGGCGGTGCCCGACGCCGTGGCCGAACGCCTCGAGCCGCTCGGCGTGCGGTTCCAGGCCCTGCCCGGACTCGTGCAGCGCGCGCTGCTCTGGGACTCGGGCTTCGCGGTGTCGCCCGGGAACGAGCCCGTGCGCGTGCGGCCGCTGCGCGGCTTCTCCATGGCGGAGCTGGCCGTCCCCCAGGCGGACGTCGCCGCCGTCGACTGCACGTTCCTCAACTGCTCGCAGCCGAACGACGAGCTCGCGTTCTTGACCAAGTTCTGCACGGGCTTCCAGATCCTCAACGCGTCGCGCTGCGTCGTGGACGTGTTCGAGGACCCCGGCGCGGGCAGCTACCTCGGCACGATGTGGTCCACGGGCGGAGACCCCGAGCTGGCGCCCGAGATCGCGCTGCGAGACCACACGTGGGTGCAGGACATTGCCGAGTTCGGGGGCAACGTCACCTTCTCCGTCTACGCCGTGCACACGGTCGCGGGAGCGCTCGTGCCAGCGTGGGACGTGTGTCCGACCGGGTACTCGGCGCTCACGGTGCCGTGCCACCGCCGAGACCAGTTCTCGGACGCCTTCATGGCCGCCAACACGACCACGCCCACGGGCTCGGCGTGGGTCACGGCGTGGCTCCGAGACGAGTTCGCGCAGGACGCGGCGTTCAACAAGCTGCTGCTGATCCCCGTCGTCCTGGGGGCACTGCTGCTGCTTGGTCTCGGCGGGTTCCTGTGGCGGCTGCGAGCCAAGAAGCTGGCGGACAAACGCTCGTACGAGTACGGCGGGGGGTCTCCTCACTACTGGAGCGGAGACACCCCGGACATGGTCGTCAGGCCGATGGTGGTGACCAGCCAGCTCACGTCGCAGTTCTCCACGCTGTCGAGCCACTACGAGAGCGTGGGCTCCAACAAGACGCTCCAGATTCTGCTGGGGAGCGGCCACCTCGAAGGGAAGCACATTCCGTTCGAGAGCCTGGTGTTTGAGAAGGCCATCTCCAAGGGAGCCGCAGGAGAAGTTTGGATCTGCGCGTACAACGGCCAGAAGGTGGCGGTGAAGAGGCTGCTGCAGTCGAAGCATCAGAAGGCGCACCACGTCCAAGCGTTCGCTGAAGAAATCGAGCTGTGCGCTAGTCTCGACCACCCCAACATTGTCGAATTCGTAGGCGCTGCGTGGAACACGTTGAACAACCTGGTGATGGTGATGGAGTTCCTGCCGATCGGCCTCCAGCGCTACCTGAGAGAGGACGCAGAGCTTTTGTCATGGTCAAATGGCAAGATGGACATCGCCATTGGAATTGCCCGAGCGCTGCAATATCTGCACACTCGCACACCAGCTCTGATCCATCGCGACCTCAAGTCAAGCAACATTTTGCTCACGAAGAACTTCGAGCCCAAGTTGATCGACTTCGGTGTGAGTCGCGGAACTATCGACCTCACAATGACAGGCGGGATTGGGACACCGTACTGGACAGCACCGGAGATCTTGGTGGGAAAGCGGTACTCTCACCAAGCTGATATCTACTCATTTGGTGTAGTATTGTCGGAACTTGATACGGCAAAGGCTCCGTATTGGGATGCAGTGACGGAGAACGGGGGAATGCCAAAACCATTCTACGTGCTACAGGACGTTATGGCAGGAAAATTGCGCCCAAGCTTCTCTAAGGATTGCCCCGACTGGGTCAAGCAACTCAGTTTGGCCTGCTTGGCGCTCGACCCAAGGAATCGGCCGACTGCATGTGAGCTGGTGCAACAGGTTCAAGCTCGTCGTGATAAGGAGGCAGAACAGTGTCTATAAACATGTCTCTTAACTAGTGCTTCTATCGGAGAGGTCCACGAATTGATGACCGTGCTCAATGGTAGTTGAAGTCTATAACAACTACTACGGATTCACTCAGACTGTTCCAGTAAACAAGCAACCTGTGCTGCTCTAGGACGTCGCGCGGGGTCATGTTGACAGCACGCTACACCAATGCGTCGAATTCTAGCAGGACAGCTATCTGAAAAGCTCGGTCGTAGCATGCCCGCCATCACGTCGGACAAGACTTGGAAGGGTTTCGGCTTCTTGCCCTCAGAGATCAGTGCATCGTAATATGGGATCTTGCCCGTGTCAAGCTCTGTCAGAACTACACCAAACGAATAAATGTCCGCCTGCTCCGTGTACCGCTTGCCTTCCAGGACTTCTGGTGCCGTCCAGTACGGCGTACCAACCCCAGCCGTCATGGAGTGTTCTTGACGTCCTCGACTCACTCCAAAGTCGATCAGCTTCGCCTCTAGCGTGTTTGTGAGCAATATATTCCTTGATTTCAGATCGCGGTGGATAAGCGGTGGGGCCCCAGAGTGCAGATACTCGAGAGCACGAACGACTCCAACAGCAATGTGAATTTTTTCTCGGCCCCAAGACATCAAGTCGGCGTGCTTACTCAAGTACGCTTGCAAGTCTCCCATGGGGAAGAACTCCAGAGCCATCACCAGGTTGTTGAGACTATTCCACGCCACGCCAATGAACGATACGATGTTCGGGTGCTTCAGACTGGCGCTGAGCTCAATCTCCTGGGCAAATTCTTCCACTTCCTCTGCTCGGTGAGCCTTTGCTTGCAATAACCTCTTGATAGCAACTTGCTGGCCTTGGTACTCCCCGAGCCACACCTCTCCACATGCACCCTTCGACAGAGCTCGCTTAAAAACAAGACTCTCGAACGGCATTCGCTTGCCGGACAGGAACTCGCTTCCCAGTAGTATTTGCAAAGTCTGGTTCGACCCGGAGCCGAACTCGCTGGCGGAGCTGGAGCTACTCAAAAATTTAAACGTCCTGTCGACCCCTCTGTGCGAATTAGACAGTGTGTCGTCGACAGTTTGGGCAGTGGAGCGGTCTGGCGCGAAGTCGTTTTCTGGTTTGTCGACTTTGGCCTTCGGTGGGTGGAATGACTCCAAGTAGATCAATGAATCTTCGAGTGAATCCGATTCAGTGGTGGCTTGGCGTTTTCGCTTCACGTACACAAAGATTGCAAGGAGACCAACGACGATGAGCAGTCCTGCCACGATCGGAGCGATCAGCACCAAGTTAAACCCATTGTTGGTATCTGAGGTAGATGCTGTGGCGGACTCGCCCGTTGAAAAATCTTCAACCAGCCATCGAGACACCCATGGCGTGGCTTGCACTGCCACCATGGTACTCCTGACATCGTCCGTGATGTTGTTCTCCGCGTGGCACGCCAGCACCAGCGATCCATATCCTCCATTCTTGTGTTTTGTCGGACACTCGTTGTAAGCAGCTTCGTCGTTTTGGCTCACCGTATGAATGGCCAGAACCTTGTACGACATGTCGTTGGAGGCGTCGTGCCATTGGTGCTTCCTGGCTTGCGGCGTGGGTATCACCTCGGGGTTACCCCCAGTCATCCACATTGCTCCGTGGATGTCTTGAGTCTCCGTAAAGTCCTGCATAACGCACCGAACCGCATTGAGCATCTGCTCTCCGTTGCAGAAGAGATTGCTCAGGCTCAAGGTTCCGTCTGGTTGCGTGCAGTTTGCTGCTTCACACCCGACAGCCTCGAACTGCCCCAGTGGAATCGCGAGGTCCGTCATGGTGTGGCTCGCGACCGGCCAAATCTGCACAGCCTTCTTGTCCAACGTGACGCCGAAGCCAGAATCCCACAACAATGCCCGCTGCCCGATGCCCGACAGGGAATCCCAATCGAGGTTTAGGTCGTCCAGACGTGCCTGAACCTCGCCCGGCACCACGAAAGTGGTGAATTTGGGGGCCGAGTCGCCGGCTTTGGCGCGCAGGTAGAGCTGCGTAGCGAGGTCCGAGTTGGTGCCGTCGAAGGCGAAGAAAGATGCGTTTGACGGCAGTTCCGCCGTCATGAACGAGTCCGACGTCAACCGACGGCTGAAAACCATCGTGAAGGAGAGAGGACGGCACTCTGGAAAAAGCGAGAATGGCTGGATATGAAGCCGATAAGGTTTTCGCGACAGGCTACAAATTTGCATGCGCAGCTCCTCGAGCAGACAATTGGAGCCGTTAATAACTAACGTCTGCATCGGAGCCCGTTCGAACTGGTCAGATAGTTTCTGCAGCTCAGCCTCGATGTAGGCAAAGATGCGAAGTGGCAAGAGATGAAGCTGGGTGCGAGTTGTAAAATTATGCTCAACCACGCAACTCGATCAATAACCATCAGATGATCCTCATCTCGAATCGGTCGCTGAGTAACTTCCAGACTAGAGGGGGCCGACGACCGTTTTAACTGCTCCCCCCGCGCGCCCTTAAAGACAGCCTCTCTGCACGTACTGTACAAGTTATCTCACGGGGGCTCTTGGTCATCCTTCACCAGTTTGGTCGGCCGTGGTGTCGCACAATCAAAACCACCAAATTGAAGAACTAACAGTCAAACCGATTGCAACCACGTTCGGGCAAGTTGCGAATGCTCAGAATTACTCAACCTGATTGAACACCTGGATCTTATTGATGCGGTAGTCCTTAATTTCCACGTAGATGAGGATAGCGTAAGAGACCATCTCATTACACGTACTTCGAAGTACTACATAAACAGACTTCATAGAAGACCTACGCAGTATACAGAAACATCATGGCGGTAGCTTGATCGGAATATGATATTCTTAAAGAATCCCTAAACATTTCGCAAATAGGAAACATAGAGGTTTTTGGCGAAAAGCAGATATACCCAAGAACAACAGAAAACTCGCGTGGTAAAGCTGCAGACTGCCAAGCCACAACATTAATCGCAGCCTGGGCATCTAACGCAACAGTAGTTCAACAAGGGCTCGCTCTAGTCTATCTAATAGTGCTGTAGTGTGTTCAAGACGGGGGCACCAAAGAAAGACCGCTCTTCTTACAAGCCGTTGTGAGAGGACCGGAAACACCAAGGCAGGGGCATTTGGGAACTGAGAGTACACAAACGTAACCACAGAAACAAAAGCAAACCAAGAAGTAAATTTGAGGCCATCACACGAATCAGACAGCGATCGTTGACTAGCACGGCCCAGCATTAACACCTTACCGTCCTGGGCTTGCAGTGCCTTCCTGAGAGAGTTGTTGTTTTCTGCCACGTGAGCGAATTAAACCCGCCGTGCCCTACATAGCCCTGCGTATCTTATAGTGTGCTACATCAGGCTCAGGCTTCAGAAGATTCAGGTCTCTATCGTTACAAAATACGATAAATAGATAATATCTGAGCAAACGATGGTCATCTTCCCCTAGCACTGCGAATCTATCAGATTTATGCCGTTAATTTATCATATTTGTTAACTTAGATCTTAGCCTCCTTGGCCAAAACTTTCTGAAGTCTGCAAAGTGCTTCCGCCGCCGTTGGACGCTGCTTGGGGTCCACCGAGACACAGGCAAGTCCCAACTCCACCATCGATAACGGACCATTTCCCGAAAACTGGGCTTGGAGCTTCCCCATGGCAACCATTTGCAAGATAGCCGCGTCGGGAATCTTCTGATTCAAACTTGAGTTGCTTTTGGCGAAAGCATAAGGTGGGGTCTGCTGGTCAAGTTCCGAGAGCACCACACCAAATGAAAACATATCTGCCTTATCATCGTATCGTTCGCCAAGCATCACCTCTGGAGCCATCCACAGCGACGTGCCGACACCCGCAGTCATTGTTGTATCACTACGCTCTCGTGAAACGCCGAAGTCCGTTAACTTGGCCTTCATCGCTTTATCCAACAGAATATTGCTCGACTTGAGGTCCCGGTGGATGACTGGGGGTGCGCAGGAGTGCAAGTACGTAAGCGCATGTGCTACATGGAATGCCACTTTGATTTTTGTGTGACTAAAACCTGCAGGCACTTGCTGTTCCCTGAATTTCCTGAGCAGGGCCTTCAGATCGATGGTCATACATTCCGTCACGACGCATAGATCCATAAGTGAGTCCCAAGCGACTCCAATGAACTGCACAATATGCGGATGGTCGAGCATCGTCATGAGTTTGACCTCCGACAAGAACGCATTCACTTGGGCAAGACTTTTCTTGCGTTCGGGGAGCAGTGTCTTAATGGCGACACGCCGTCCGTTGTACGTCCCTCCGTATACTTCTCCAAAACCGCCTTTGCTAATAAGGCGATCGGCGATTACCTTCTCCCTCGGAATCCGAGCAGCGATGATGGCTTCGTCGTCCCAAAGGTTGGGCGATGTCACTTTCTTTTCCGTCGTGTGCTTCACCTCAGCTCTCCAGATGCCAATTTCATTTTGCATGTCAACCTCTCGTTCGAGCTCGGAACTCCGCTTCGGCGCCAACCTGACTTCGGCAGTTGGGGCAGCGGAAAGGTCCGGCACGAAATTGATTTCTCGTTTATCGTCCTTGATGTTCGGTGAATTGAAGGACTCCAAGTAGATCAATGAATCTTCGAGTACAACCGATTCGGTTGTCGCTTGGCGCTTTCGCTTCACGTACACAAAGAGTGCAACTAGACCAACGATGACGAACACTCCGGCCACGATCGGGGCAACCAGCACCGGGTCAAACCCAACCGCTGCCTCAGAGAAGCCCGTTGAAAAGTCTTCAACCAGCCATCGAGACACCCACGGCGTGGCTTTCACAGCCACCATGGTCCTCCTGATATCGTCTATGATGCTGTTTTCCGCGTAGCACGGCAGCACAAGCGATCCGTACCCACCGTTTTGATTCTCTGTGGGGCACGCATCCCACGCTGCTTCATCGTCCGAATCAACCGTATGAATGGCCATAACTTCGTATGAAATGTTGTCATTGCTGCTAATCCACCTGTGCTTTATTGTCCATGGCGTGGGTATCACCTCAGGGTTACCCCCCGTTACCCACATGGCCAAGTGGGAATCCATAGTCTGATTGAAGTCCTGCATAACGCACCTCACAACATTGAGCATCTGCTCTCCGTTGCAGAAGAGATTGCTCAGGCTCAAGGTTCCGTCTGGTTGCGTGCAGTTTCTCGCCTTACACCCGACAGCCTCGAACTGCCCCGATGGAATCGCGAGGTCCGTCATGGTGTGGCTCGCGATCGGCCAAATCTGCACGGCCTTGTTGTCCAACGTGACGCCGAAACCAGAGTCCCACAGCAGTGCCCGCTGCCCGATGCCCGACAGGGAATCCCAATCGAGGTTTAGGTCGTCCAGACGTGCCTGAACCTCGCCCGGCACCACGAAAGCGGTGAATTTGGGGGCCGAGTCGCCGGCTTTGGCGCGCAGGTAGAGCTGCGTAGCGAGGTCCGAGTTGGTGCCGTCGAAGGCGAAGTACGGGCCGTTGGACGGCAGCTCCGCCGTCATGAACGAGTCCGACGTCAACCGACGGCCGAAACCCATCGTGAAGGAGAGAGGACGGCACTCTCGCTGGAGGAAGCGCGAATGAGAAGACTTGAAGCCGGTATGCCTTCAGGTCTCGCGACGGACAACAAACGCGCACGCATAGCCACCACGTTCCAGTGAAACAGTAACTAACGAGCCCATTGGTACTGAATAGATCGTTTCTGCAGCACGGGCTCCGCTGGCTCGGAGACAAGAATGCAAAGTACGTGTAGCAAATGCTGGCAGGTTGAAACTAAACCTTACACAACTCAAGCAGCAGGTATCGGGGAATACACACACGCGTATGTCGGTCGCTGATTTCAAAGCAGGCAGACCTTGCGGAGTCGAGGGGTATTCGAAGCATGTAAACTACATGTACAGTAACTGGTGGCCAGTTGGTCGCGAGCCTCGTCCAGATCAAGAGATGCACTCTCTCAACCAGCCATGCCGACTCTGCACAGGAAGAATCCACCAGACCATCCTTTCAGTTAATCCGCCTGCACCACACAGACTGCAGAACACCAGAACACACAGTTGCAGTGGTCGCGCTCCGTACTGTACCCATTGACCCACAGTGGTACTTCCAGACAGCAGCTGGCTCTTCCGCCGTTCGTTACAGCGCAGCAGCATGTTTCTTCCTGCCACTCCTCAGTTCCTCCGCTATCCAGAGCGACCTGCTCTTACTGCAGCCGCGGCGTGAGCAATGGGTTCAGATATGATATCTGTCACGACTGCCCCGTCCGTTACACATCAACCGCCAAGGGACGTGACATGACACGCGGGGCCGGACGCCATTCCCCAATTCGCCCCGCGCCGCGCACACGATGCAGTGGCGCGTCCTGCCGCTGCTGGCGGCCGTTGCGGGCCTCGCACAGGCGCAGACCATCACGCTCCGAAGTCTGCAGGAGTCCACAGCGGCGGCGTCCAGCTCCGCGGCCTCGTCCTTCGTCTTCAACGGCAGCAACTCGGACATCGCGCGGCAGCTGTACGTGCGCCACCAGGCCGGCGACTCGGGCGAGCGCGTGTCGCTCGCGGCCGTGCCCGACGCCGTGGCCGCGCGGCTGGAGCCGCTCCACATCAACTTCGACGACCTCCCGGGGCTCGTGCAGCGCGCGGTGCTCTGGGACTCGGGCTTCGCCATCGCGCCCGGCGGCGTGGCCGTGCAGATCTGGCCCATGGGCAACCGCACCATGGCTGACATCGCCGTGCAGAAGTACGAGGTGGAGGGCGTGGACTGCACGTTCACCAACTGCTCGCAGCCCGACGACGTGACGGCCTACTACAGTCACACGTGCACGGGCTACCAGATGCTCAACACCTCGCACTGCGTGGCCGACGACTTCGAGGACAAGACGGCGGCCACGTACCTGGGCAACATGTGGGCCAATGGCGGCGACCCGGACGTCGTGCCCGAGATCGAGCTGCGCGACCACACGTGGTCGGAGAACATCAGCGCCTTCGGGGGCGTCACCTACTTCTCCGTCTACGTCGTGCACACGGTGGCCAGCACGAACGAGGTCCCGTGGGGCGAGTGCCCCGCCGAAGGCGACTACGGGACCGTGTCCATCCCCTGCGCTCGCAGGGAGCAGTTCACGGACGCGTACATGGCGGAGAACACGACCACGCCCACCGGCACGGCGTGGGTCACCACGTGGCTCCAGGAAGAGTTCGCTGGGGAGGACGACGGCTTTGACATGATCCTGCTCGTGCCGATCATCCTCGGATCGCTCGCTGTCCTCGGTGCGATTGGACTTGGCTGGTTCTGCTGGAAGCGCAAGAACGCCAAGACCTTGCAAAAGTCCACGTCTGCTGGGTACGAGCTGGAAGCGGACTCGGTGCAGTACGCAGCCATGGGCACGCCTGACCTGCAGTCCACAGTCATGAGCAGCCACCCCACCACGCAGGGGTCCATGGGCAGCCACTACGAGAGTGCGGGATCCAACAAGACGCTCAAGATCCTGCTCGGCAGCGAGCACCTCCAGGGCAAACGGATCCCGTACGAAAGCATCGTCTTCGAGCGAGCACTGTCCAAGGGGGCGTCGGGAGAAGTCTGGGTCTGCGAGTACAATGGCCAAAAGGTGGCGGCCAAGAGGCTGCTGCAGAACAAGGCCCAGAAGGCCGAGAACGTGCAGGGCTTCGCAGAGGAGATTCAGCTTAGTGCCAGTCTCGTTCACCCGCACATCGTCGAGTTCGTCGGTGTGGCGTGGAACAGTCTCAACAACCTCGTGATGGTGCTCGAGTTCTTCCCCAAGGGCAACCTGCAGAACTACCTGCAGAAGCACGGAGACTTGCTCTCGTGGGCTCGAGACAAGATCCACATGGCTATCGGCGTGGCTCAAGCGCTCGAATACCTGCACGCCCGAACGCCTCCTCTAATCCACCGCGACCTCAAGTCGAACAACATTTTGCTGACAGAGCATCTGGAGCCAAAGCTCATCGACTTCGGCGTGAGCCGTGACACCATCGACGTTACCATGACGGCTGGGGTGGGCACTCCGTACTGGACGGCGCCCGAGATTTTGGAGGGCAAGCGGTACACTGAGCAGGCCGACATTTACTCGTTCGGTGTGGTGCTGACAGAGCTGGATACGTGCAAGATTCCATACTCGAACGCCGCGACGGAAGGCGGTGGCATGCCCAAACCATTCCAGATCCTGCAAGATGTCATGGCTGGCAAGCTGCGTCCCAGCTTCTCTGAGGACTGCCCGCCTCGCATCCAGCGTATCGGCCTTGCGTGCTTGTCGCTGGACCCATCAGCTCGCCCGACGGCACGCGAGTTGGTCCAGGAACTTGAAGGCGGCAATCAGGACTAGGATATCTGTGAACAAATTTCGTGCGGTAGCAGTACCAATGTCCACTAATGCGTCAATACAAGTTGTGTCAAAGCAGCGTCGGCCACAAATCGTGGCCCGGAAGCATCGGTTGATGTGAACTTGATTTCCGGGTCTGATTGGCAGGTCATGGCTGATGCGACTTCAACTTTGGCAGCCACTTCCAGCGTAGGTCTCCGATACCCTGCAGCCCGTCATTCCAGCACTTTACAATTGTAAGATGCAATCGCTTACCTTGATCGCATTAGTGTGTACACTGCTGTTGATACAGCTCTCTCGTGCGTGGAATGAGCCCAGCTCTTGCGGTGACGGGCCCGAAGAAGCATTGCCAACGGCATCACGTTCATCCAGTCCAGCTCCGGCATCATCTTCTGGATCTGAATCATCGCTTCCGTCAACTTCCTCCTCGAATGGTGATGACAAAAGTTCTGATGCATGTGACTGCTCGTACCCACTGTCACTAGTATCGGCTTCGTCCGTCGCAAGGACTTCAGGAGATGAAGGATCAACCTCGTTCACGTTTGATGGTACAACATCGGATATCGCACAGCAGCTTTACAATCGCTACGCATCCGGCGATCAAGTCGCACAAATGACGCTGGAAACGGTGCCGGGTCCAGTGCAATCGAGGCTACACAACCTCTCGACGAATTTCGAGGATCTACCTGGGCTGCTGCAGCGCGCTATTCTTTGGGACTCTGGATTCGCTTTCACACCCGATGGCCGCGTCGTGCGAGTCTGGACTTTGGACAACCGAACTATGGCAGACATAGCGATATCTTCAGAGGACTTAACGTCAGCAGGATGCGAGGCGTTGGTATGCGCGGACTCAAATGGCGAGACATCACGAATCTATAAGACGTGTCGCCATAGCCCAATCGATCTATTAGCAGCCTCGAAATGTGTTGTAGACTCATTTAAAAGCGATGAGATATTGAACGGCAGTGTGTGGTCAACAGGTGGCAGCTCAACGATGATTCCTGAAATTCACGTGATAAAGAATGACGGAATCACGTCGGGTGGGTGCAAGTACACGATCTATTCGATCCACACGGCACAGTTGAGCAACATGTCCTCTATGGCGAGTGGATGCCCTGCTGGCCAGAGGGTTGGATCGTTGACTATCCCGTGCTACGGAAATGATACCATTCCGGACTCCCTTCGTGGCCGTATAACAACCCCATCGGGTTCAGACTGGGTCACAAGGTGGATCTTACAGCGCAAAGAATCATTCAGTTCTTCATCTCAAGATTCGACATCGACAACAACGGAAGAAGGCAAAGGGGGCGGTATGGGATTTAGCTGGTGGTGGCTCCTCATTATTTTGTTGGTCATCGTTCTTCTGATTATTGCAACCATCGCCGCTTGCCACCACTGCCATCGTCTGAGTCGGTTCACTTCGCCACCTGACAATACCACCTACATCTTCGTAGGTGGTCGAATATGGGCCGTTGAAGATGAAACCCACGGCCGAGGAGCAGGATACTGGCTCCGCTTTGTTAATTGGTGTAGGAAAACTTTTAATTTTTTCGAGTAAAGGCTTCCTAAGGAATCGCTGCATGTTTCAATTGGTGAAACCACTGTGAAGAAAACGGGGGATGGCACAATAGCTGGAAGTCGGTAAAACAATGTGGATAAATCTGCAGGTTTTCTTTTCAGCTTTACGGCTTTTTCGTTTCTTTTTGCCGATCGGCTTTATCGATAAAGCCGCGGGGTTTTGGCAATTGCAACAAGGACAAGACCAACCTCAAAAGCGGCTCCTGTCTCAGTGTTTCATGGCAGTACTCCTATGACGTCCTTAGAGGGCCCAGATCCTCAAGGAGGAGAACGACGGTTACCCGTTCATTATCATGATCAACTCGCTGAACGGAGCCAGCTTCACCTCGGGACCCGAGGCTCGGGTGTTGTGCTCTTCGGCCAGCCGATCAACGGTGTCACCGCGTTCAACCACTTTCGGAGACGACCGGAACTTCGAGTCGATCATCGCTCATCAAGGTTATTCAGTGCAACAACGGGTCTGCAGCGTGCGTAAAGCATTGGATCGGATACTCCAAGACCCTATGATCTACGACCAGGACCACGCCATGCTTTCGGACTACGATCGATAACTACTTTCTGCTACGGCTCGTGGCATTGGCGGATCCCGGCGTCCTGGTCGCCGTGGAGAACTAAATCTTCGTGAACGGCATCACCACCATTTCCAACCATAAACTGGTAAACAAGCTGCGTGAGGATCTGGGCTTCGGAGGCATGGCGGATTAGGACTTCGTTGATGACGAGCACCGCAACAGGTTCCATATCTTCGGTAATAACGACGAAGAGTGCGCATCCATCGATAGGACAATGGCGAGCAGTTCATCGACGCTACCAAGGCACTTATCGCCAATGCTGCATCGTTTCTGAACTGCGTGAAGGGATTGCTCGTCGTGTGGTTAAGCTTAAACTGCAGCTAATGACAACGCTGTGTCCGGCGCAGGCCTGGGGGCCAAGTCGGCGATGACAACGTCAAGGCTGCCGCTCTGAACTCGGCTCACGAGTCGATTGTGTTGCTGTAGAACAATGACAACTGGTCCCGGTCTTGGAGACGGTTAAGATTTACTTTCGGGCCACTCGTCCGACAACGTCGGCTACCAGTGCGGGGGCTGGTCACCCTGGTAACGACAGGTTCCACCAACGGCATCAGCGTGAAGGACGACTCAAGGCCATTACCAACGACACCGTGGCCTACTTCAACGGACTCAACTACACCGGGACCTACAACGAGAGAAACCTCGCTCAGGCAAAGGAGATTGCCAGTGAGGCGGAGTACAATATCTCAGTAATTGGCGAGCACTCGTACAAGAAAAAAAATCACGACGACATCAACCACCTTGTGCTGCTTGCCGGACAGATTAAGTACATCATGGAGCTTGCGTCCACTGGCGCCAAGGTCATGCTTTTGTTTGTTTCTGGCCGCCCGCGTCTACTTGGGGGGGGGCTACCAAGCAATCTAAGGCTTTGTCAAGCGGTGCGCGGACCAAGTTCACTCCACCGCCATTACGAAGCAGCCCCCGCCCCCAATGCTCTCAACTTCATGCTGTCGTACTAACCTGGTGGTGGCATGTACTTATTGCCAGAGAAGGTCGCCTCTCTTGAGTTGTCTGCGCGGTCTTGGTCGCGCTGGAGCTGTGCTGCAGCTACAATTGTGGCGCTCTGAATTGCAATCTCAACTACGAGAATGCTTGGTAGATGAAACGCTTCTTGCGCTTGGTGGATTTCAGATCGCGTGTGAACACAGCTAGCTTTCGGCAAGCCGGGTTTGAGAATAATATAGCTGACGCTCTTCCCAACGATAAAAACAGCGACTACATTTATTCAATCGTTACTATTCAAACGTATTTAGGTAAGGTCCCAATCCAAACGTATTTTCTGTGGGGAACAACGTCGACAGGCTAAATTTTTGTCCTCTAATACCAGTCAGTTTTGTTTCTGAGGGGAATGTCTTCACATTGATCGGAGGATACTCGGTTGTATCAGGCTCTGGTATGTCCTCTTCATACCCACTATACACGATTTGATTTAGCTCCATATGGGTTGTCAGCGGTTCCTCTTGCGTCTGCAAATTGTCATTGACAGCAGTCATTCTTGCGGCTTCATCTGAATCTAGGACATCGAAGATGTCATGCCAGTACTCTGGTGTCTCGAGGCTAGGCGTTTCCTGGTGCTCGATAACGTGACTTTCCTCTATCTCCTTTGACGTTTGTGCAGAAAGAGAGCCACAATTGCCGATACGTGTTTCCTCCGCCGCGACAACAATACGCTTGAGTGTTGTGTACTCTTTCATACCATCTTCTACCTTGTCCAGTTCTCTAACTGCTTTACGCACAAGTGAAAGCTTGCGAGCTGTGTCGATTTTCATTCTATTCTTGATAGCAGTGTGGATACTCGCAAGCTCGCTGAAATACCGCTCACAAGTTGCTGTATTGGCAGCAATTGAGAGGATTACGACTGCTAGTTCTGGCAGTTTTGACTTAGGTCTTAAATCAGCCGCAAAACTCCAGTACTGTGCTACATCGCCATTAAAATAAGCATTAGCCTTATCAACAAAATGACCACGATACCACGCATGCATATCTGCAGCCAGGTCATTTATCTCCTCAGTATTATCAAATTCAAAGTACCGGCGATAATAGTACACACCATAACCACACAAACGCTCAAGAAATAGTAATCGAGGCGCTTCCTTGTGAATTGCCACAGCTAGACATACATGCCGTGGGTGGAGAAACAGCGCTAGCAACATTAAGGGCTGCTCACAACGATGCCATCGTTTCTCCACTAGAACTACGAGTCCCATGTTATCGAAATCTCTCATAAACCCTCGATAAATGTCTCGATATGATTCTACTACATCCGCAAGCGTGTTTTCACCACGCTGTAGCTTGTAGGAGACATTTGAAAGCGGGCGTATAATCTCTTCCACTGCAGCTAGGTTACTCCAAAATACTGGCTCACAGAAAACGCGTAGCGGCTCGGGAAATTCTACATCATCAATATATCTGGTTGCAAATTGCTGTAGGGCGTTTCGAACGCGCAAAAGTGATGCAAAACATCCTTGCATACTGTTCCAACGAGTTTCACAAAGGTTTATAAAACCTAGAGGCTTTCCGTACGTTTCGGTAATAACAGCCTTGGCGCGTATTGACCACTTGGATGACGATACATTTAATGTCACTGTAGCCAAAGATGCCTGTGTGATTAGCTTTCGGCACGCTGTGTTCAACACGGCCTTCACCAAATTGCTAATATCATTGGCAAAACAGTGCACAAAAGCTACTCGGGGATGACGTAGCGCTAAAATGCGCCGAGCGCGACCACATTGGCCTGCATCATCATCAGTCACAACGCCTCCAATTTTCCAGCCCTTAGTTTCCACAGTTGCCATCACTTTCTCCATTTCTTGAGCAATCGCAGCCCCATCGTACCGTGCGCCAGTTGGGTACAATCCAAATGCCGCTACAATCCCAAATAATGCAAGCTGGCATCCCAATAAATGCGCTTTGGCAATATTTTGCCACATATTGCATAACAGATTTACGCGCCCTCCACAGTTCTTTTGCCTGTGCCACAATTTATTGAGTTCATCTTCTTCTGCATGAGTGCTATGCTTGTCCAGGATCCGCCCTCCCAAATCGTGCCCCTTTGGCAGCGCTTTGAGACAATCCTTATTTAGAAATTCAAATAATCGTCGAGTTGACTGTCGTTCGATGAACCGATCTGGCAGACAGTTATCAGCCTGAAAATGAATGAGAAGACGCTCGAACTCAGCCAAGTCGTCCTCTGCGAATACATTGTCGAAAACCTCACGAATATAGCGCTGGCGCTTGTGGGAGCTGGTCGTGGAGACTCCAGCAGTGGAAACACTGTCGTCGCCATCATTGGTCCTTGGTCTTGTCTTCGTAGCGCTGCGCATCAGAGCATCGTGCAGAGCAACACATGAAAGGGGAGGAGGGGCAACCTTGCGCAGAGTGACAGCCTTTTTGTAGTGAGCACAGCGCTTGAGGTGACTCGCGTAGTTACTAGTTCGCTCAGATACGAGATCGGGTGCGGCTACGGGTTCAACTCTTTGACTGGCGTGGTACGCTGCGTAGCAATGCTTGCACCACAATTGGAGCCTACCACTCTTCCTAGGTAATTCGGAGTCGATGAACTGCTGCCGCTCGTAGCTCTGATGGCGTCCCATTCCACGGAGATGCAGATTAAGACTCCCGTGCGGCTGCTTGTCCACTGGACAATACCGGTATGTGGCTGAGGTATGTATAGCATTTTGTATATATCTATACTTCAGAAGTATATAATACGTGTATAGTTCTCCCGGTGACCTTCAATAACCTGTTAGACCTGATACTCCGCACATTCGGAGGGTACCATCGAGGTGGAGCAATTCGCCGTTCGTGGCATCCTCAACAAGAAGCGCAAGTACAACGACATCCCCAACACTCATGCCAGCCGAAAATGGCACTGTACAACCGACATCCGTGCATCATACAAGATCCTCGTATCTTATGGACCTCTTAATAATTTTATCCACCCTCCGTGAAAACTTGGAGTCTAATCTCAGGTACAGTCTCGGGCCAGCTTTATTCGGATTTTTATATCAAATCGCGGCAGAGGCTTAGGCAAAAGCATGATGCTCTCAAAGGAGGTTAAAACTCTCCTGTTGCAGATATTTATACGTTTGGTATGTTCATCACCAAGCTGGGCACCTTATTTTGATGCACTTTCACCAAGCGGAAGTCACATGGAAATCTTAATTTTTATATTCACTCACATATTTTTATCGCGCTCGTTAGACTGGCAAATATGTTTGTTCCTGACGTGAGTTCCTGGTTGAATATCAAGCGTCAGGCTCTTCAATGAGCCAGCATTGACGGTCGAACCTGATGTAAGCCGCTTAATGACAACTTGCTGTGTTTTGTAGCAGCCAGCACAAGAATCGATTTGAAGCGTGGTTATGACTACATGTAGCCTACGATTCATAGTTGTATCAGCTGCTACTACTTGTAGTACATTGTGAGGACTGCAAGCGCCGGAGCTGGTTCGGTGAATATTCATAGCGGAGTAGCAGCACTAACGTTAGTTGTAGCTACCGGTAAAGCGACAACAACGTCGGGTCCTAAAGGTCAGCCTTCAACTTCGTTTTTCAAAACATCTTTCAAGATGTTTTAATAGTTTTCAATCATATATCAGGTGAGGGAAGATCGTTCATTGTTTTCCTGAATTCGTGGGGGGGGGCTTCCCTCTTCAGAAAGTTGTTTTGCTAGCTCGAAAGCGCCGTAAAGCCTCAGAAATGAATGCGCGGCTGCCAACTAAATGTTGCGGTGGTACTCTGACCTCTCGGGCGACACTAGGATTTGACCGGGCATCCTCAAATGAGCGCGCCGTGCTCCCTGGGAGTTGAAAAGGGGTTGGTCTTGTCGGGCGAAGCTGTACAAGAGCCTGGTCATCCGGCGACGCAAGCTCCGTACGCTGGAAAACATTTGCTATCCCATGATTCTCAAAGTCGTGCGATGAGGAATCACGAAGAGTTATATTGTACCAGAATCACCAACAAAGCGAGACCTCCGCCCACGGCGCCGCCCAGCAGTGCGAGGTTAGGCCCTGCTTCGCCCCCGGATCCAGGTGTGGACTTTGTGTTGTCGTTTGTCAGGTTATTACTCCAACTGCGCTCGGTTGTAGTGTCTGCAGTGGACTGCCTACGCTTTGGAGTTCTCGCGGGCATCCGTCCAAGTGTGCTCGAAACTCCGATCATAGGGGAGTCGACTCCAAAGGCCCTTCCAGAGTGAAGTGCACGATGGGCTTTTTGTGCCAGATGTGACTACTCAATACGAATCGTTTTTGTAAGCTTAGGTAAACTTGACTGCTATAAAATGAGAGTAACACGACCAGACTAGCACGGGAGAAATAGAAGCTTTTGAAGAATTAAAGGTGCTCAACCAAAACTATCGCGACTGATCCAAGTGAGAATGTTGAACAATTCAGCCACCAGGGATATCTAAGACCGAAGTGCTGGTATCGAGAAAATGCGCATCAAAACGCCCTTCACAGCGTAGGAAGTTGCATGAGCCGTGATCATTGAAAGACATTGTACATGTAGGAGGCGGGTGTGTTGGGGTCTATCCGACCAAATGCCACTGGCGACCGGTATTTTGCATGGATTTTTGTGCGAGTTACTCTCGAAGCACAACGAGATACAGTAGCAACCAAGCGTTACCTGCGGGAATCTCAACGATGTTCGATATCAATTCCACTTAAATAGCAGCAGTGAACCTAACACGTGAATGCCCTCCATTGCCACTCCCACCTCCAGCCCCACAACGTCAATCCTGGTTTCAGGTTTCATGCTCTTCGTGCGCGTCTTTCACTCCATCTTCGTCACGACGACAGTAGGAACTACAATATCAGACTTCTGGTGTAGGGCACCAGTGTCGGTGCCGACCGCCTCGAGTGATTGGCGTCGGGTTCTACCAGCAGGCCTCAAGCCGGCGACCAACTCGTCCATCTGCTACTGCCGTGAGGGTCCTCCGGCGTTCAAAGTTTGGGCACATGGAGCCCCATCTGAAGCCGACGGTGGTCAGCTTGTCATTCTTGCCACTTCCACGTTCGTGCCAGCGGTTTCAGCTACAATTGCGTATTGTCTGTCGGTGATTTCCAGTGTAGCTAGCTGTTGCCAGCGGTGGCAGAGAAATGGAGAGACTCTCGCCGTAGCTGCGTTGTGGAGGCGCTAGGTTCAGCTACACTTCCACCAGTTGAAAACTTTCGCTGTTCGGAGCTGAAGCTCGCTCGTCGACTATGCAATTGCGACGAGAGCTTGGAGACTCGTGGGCGCCGACGCAAACCTTCACCTTTGATGGTAGCACGTCAGATCTCGCGTTGCAGCTGTACTCGCGCTTCAAGGCTGGAGACACACTCGCCAAGCTTAGCCTTTCGACAATCCCGGATACCGTCACCTCGCGGCTCAGCGACGGGGGTGTAGCATTCGATGACTTGGACGGATTCGCACAACGAGCAGTGCTCTGGGACAGCGGCTTTGCGTTGACTCCCACCAACGACGTCAAGCAGATCTGGACGCTTGAGGGTCGCTCCATGGCGGAGATCGCGCTCACACTCGACGAGTTCGAAGCAACCACTTGCACGGCCTACGACTGCACGCAGCCCGATGGCACAGTGGCTCACAATAACCACTTGTGCACGGGCACGAAAATGCTCACGGCGGCCAAGTGCGTCGTGGAAGAATACGCCGAGACCAACTTGAATCTGGCGGCGTGGTCGATCGGTGGAGACTCGACCACCATCCCGGAGATCGGTCTCTCCAAACACACCTGGACGGACGCCGGCGTGAGCTACAAAGTGTACGCCGTGCATACACTCAATACAAACTCGGAACGGAGTTATGGTGACTGCCCTAGCACCGACACCTACGGCTGCCTCAACTTCCCGTGCTACGGATCGGATGACATCCCTAGCAGCCAGAGAACTGTACCAACTCCATCGGACTGGGTCACATCGTGGATGAAAACATACTCCACTTCATCGGGATCTGTGTCGAGTGGAGGGTCGAGTTCCAGTGCTTTGGCACCTAGTACGTCGGCCAGTACGAACTCGCGGACAACCGATGCCTCCGCATCCATAGCGACTGATGATGGCAAGGGTACCAACGTAGCACTGCTGGGCGGAATCGCAGGTGGGGTACTTGGTGTTCTGCTAATTGCAATTCTAGTTGCACTGTTGGTTCTCAATCGGCGTAAAAAGCAAAACAGCTCGAACGATCAAGGATCTCCGATGGTATGCCAGCACATTGAAATGGCATCGCCCGATGGAGCGCACTGGAATAATCGGCTACCCAAGGTGTCCTCGGAACCAGAAGCTACTGATGGACCTTTTCAACGTTCCGGGGTGACGGTGCGTTCATCCGAAGATGCCAGGTCAAACCCAGGCACCGAAAGAGGCGTCAAACCACTACCACAGCATGGTCGAGGCAATCAAGCTCCACCTCCGTACTTTGATGATAACTTCCGAAACAATCAAGGTCGTGAAGCGTCTTCACACAACCAGCAAAACTATCGGCCACCGGTTGATGGCCCGTGGGTGAAGGCTACGCAGGCGTCTTCGCGTTTAATGGGTGGCCGCTCTCTCGAATCCGACGCTGCTCTAGTTTCAGCAACTACCGCTGCTGTTGTGCTGCCACCAATTAAGGAGCCCCGTCGCACTGGTGCTAGAGCTTCTCAACAATCAGTGAAAGCGCCACACCACATCGAACAGATTCGTGGCACGGGTTCCCACAATGCACTAGAAGTACTGGCAGCTGACCCGACCGTCAATCGTAGACGCATTCAGCTGAGCCAGCTACAAGTCGATGGACAGCTACCCATGACCACGCTGCAAACCGATTCCTGCATTGGTCACCTCAATGGACAGCAAGTTCTCATAAAGCGGCTTGCACCAAGCTCGAGTATCAATGTCCCAGCAGTGGAGAGTCTTGCGTTTGAGATCCAGCAACGAGGTCATACCGGGCACAAGAACATTTGCCAGTTTATCGGCGCAGGTTGGACTTCAGCTCACGATCTAGCTTTGGTCGTTGAATTCCACCCGCAAGGAACTTTGAGGGCTTTCTTGGATCGAAACAAGGAAGGCATGAGCGCTTGGACGCCACAGAAAACCAATATCGCTGGCGGCATTGCTCGAGCACTGGCTTATCTACATGAGCAAACCCCTGCCTTCATCCACCACGAGCTTTGTGCCAAGAACGTGCTTCTAACAGACGAGTTGGAGGCAAAGCTGGCTAACTGCGGTTCAACAGAGAAGAACGCAGCTGTAGGGTTACAGCAAAAGTCTCGCCTTGCCTACTGGATGGCGCCTGAGGCTCTCGAGGGTGGTCCATACTCCACCGCCACGGACATCTACTCCTTTGGAGTACTTCTCGCCGAGCTAGACACGTGCCGGATTCCGTACTTTAATGCTCTGTCTCCCGATGGAAGTAGCATGGAGCAAGATGAGATTATAAAACTGGTGATGGAAGGACGACTGCGGCCAACCTTCAGTGCAGAGTGTCCGAATTTTATCCGGCAGCTTGCTGAGGCGTGTTTCGAGCAAGATCCTGCCAAGCGTCTTACGGCGCAGCAAATCGTACAGCTTCTAGAAGGCAGATAGATAACCGCTACGACAGCTTAGTCTAGACCAGTGCGAATGTAATGCCGGTGTGTGGTGCATTTAAAAGGGATGACCATACCATAAAACTAAGAAATTGGTAGACAAGCAATGACGACTTCGTTTTGAGGTGTAAGGCTGGCATTTGCTCTTCTACATTATCGTATAGTAATCGCACACGCACTGCCGGCTGGAGCATCTACCTCGATTATATGACGACGACTACGCAGACGTTGCATGACAGCAGTGGCGTGGTAGGGGATAAGACCACCATGTTGAGCTGAACGTTTAGGTCCTCAAAACCGCTGATGGGATCGATACCCCGAATTGCACGGCAGTGAGGACCACTTGCCAATATCACGCAGCACCTTGTACACGAAGATGGAAGAGACTCAGCTGGAGCAGCCGCGAAGGCTCCAGGGCCTTCTTGGGTCGATTGTGAACACAGTTTTCGGCGGTGGCGATACCACAGAAGCGACCGCTCCGGAGCCTACGAGTGCCCCAGAGCCTGCGGTTGTCCCTGCACTAGTAAGTGTGGCACCGACACCCACGACGCAAGCGCCAGTCCCTGTTACGCAGGCTCCAACGCCAGTGACCAGAACTCCGGCACCGACAACGAGGAAACCGGTGACTAGAACCCCACAACCTACAACTAAGGCCCCCACTCCAACCCCAACGCCATTCAGTACACCAGAACCCACACCAGAACCGGTCAGCTCCAGCAGCGGATCAGACCAAACCCAAGCTCCAGAAACTCCCGTGCCGACAATTGAAGCGAACGACACCTCTTTTTCATCGTCTACAGACGCAGAATTTACAAGTTACTCTTCTTCGGGTACCACCGGTAGCATCGATGGAAGTGCTACTACTAGCAGCTGGGGTGACGCTGGTTCATTAGACAGTCACGGGCTGGCTGCCAGTCAAGAATCCGAGGGACAAAGTGCTTCTCAAGGTATGTACTGAAGTTTGCTGCTAATGGGTAGCCTGCTGTTCTCCTGACGGACTTGTTTATTGGACTTCAGGCATCAACGTCTGGATGGTCGCTGCCATCGCGCTTGCCGCAGTGGCTGCAGTGCTATTGATCATGGGAATTGTTGCTTGGCGCAATAGGCGGAGAGACAGCGAAGAAAAAGACTCGCTATCCCCGTCCTTCCAGCGCCACCTCAGCAGGGATACTAAAGCGAATGCATCGATAGACACTGTCAACACACGCCTCGATACCTCTTCAACTGATCCTTTCACCGAGAACTCGACGACATCTCTCACAGCAGCGCAAGGAGAAATGTGGGGAGACGAAATTATCACAGCTATGCGCATTCCACTAGAGAAAATTACTCGGGGCAAGCTAATCAGCCAGGGAGGCTACGGCATGGTATATCGAGGCTCGTATCGTGGCGAGGTTGTCGCAATTAAGACGCTGCTCCCGGAACAAAGAAAAACTCTACGCCAAATCAACTCGTTTCTATCAGAAATCAAGATGATGGCGGCAATGGACCACCCCCGAATCGTGCGATTAATCGGCGTTGCATGGGACTCTCTCGCTGATCTTTGCTCTGTGGCTGAGTATATGAAAGGAGGCGATCTTCGCTCATTTCTCAACCACGTTGAATATCAAGAGCATCGTCCACACGGATTCGACTTCGAGAAAGCGCGTATTGCACTACACGTCGCACACTCGCTTACATATCTTCACTCACTCGACCCACTAGTGTTGCACCGTGATCTCAAATCCAAGAACATTTTACTAACGGAGAATATCGAAGCCAAAATCACCGACTTCGGCGTGTCTCGAGAAAGCAGCGATCGAACTATGACCGCTGGAGTCGGAACGTCCCTGTGGATGGCTCCTGAGGTTATGATGGGCGAACGGTATGGTTCTAGTGCAGACATTTTCTCGTTTGGTGTCGTTCTATCAGAGCTGGACTCTCATATGCTGCCATACGCGGAAACGAAAGAAACGGATTCTGGGCGAATGATCCCAGATACTGCCTTGCTTCAGCTAGTGTCGGTGGGACTGCTCAGGATTGAGTTCTCATCTAACGCGCCTCAATCACTGATTGACCTCGCCCATGCTTGCGTGGACCTGGATCCTGAAGCAAGACCAACTGCAGGCGAAGTACTCTACCGACTGCAACTCATTATGAAAGAGTACGAGAGCGCCACATTTTAAGATAATTATACTGGACTCAACAATATCTTTGCAAATTCACCGGCCTGATCCGTTTTTCTACTTTGTTGCCCTTAAAAGGATGTAAGTGCTGTCTGACTTGACCTCCAAATTGTCGAGAAGTACGGTTCTACAGACTCGGAAATCGATTCGCATCTGTAACCAAGACTTGGCCGTCGATGTTCACGCAATGATAAAATCATGTGATTCAAAAGCGACAACCCGGAGAGTCCTACATCAAGCCACGGAGCATGAATTACTAAGTATTCGCCAGCACACAATACCCAGCACGGCAAATATCATTTGACGAGGACAATACCACGAGATATGACGTCTACAGGGCACCAACTTTTCGTTGGGCTTAGCTCGGTCTCATGGCAACGAACAATCATAAAATAACTTGCTGTATTGACGTCAAGCTTCTCAGAAATTATTATCTATCGGTACTTCGCAGAAAATCTGAGATTCTCTCAGATGACCCACGAGACGAAGGCTAAGCCTTCAGAAACTTCAGGACTCTGTAATTACAACATAACATACTAAGTAAATAAATGATATCTAAGTGCTAAGCAAAAAGAATTGGACGTCGTGTGTCCTTCTTGAAATCGTCGCCTCTGGACAACTTCGTACCAAGTTTTCATTAAATGTTTCGTGACTTTCAGGAAGCCACGCGCGTAGATTGGCATATCAGAAAGACTCGGATGTACGAGGCATGCACGAACTGACGGATACGTCGTAGCAGCTCTAGGTAAGCGCAACACACACTTCCCGAAAAATCCCACGCCTTCGTCATAGCATTTGGTACGCGTTGTATTGTCCATTGGTACGGTGGAGCTTTTCGATCGCGAATGATTCCTCGGCTTTATTTCGTGAGTCGTCGACCCCACGTGAGGACTCGTCACGTGATCGCTGAAGACAAGGCGGAGTAATGCGAGCGTGGTGTACAACAACAGGAAGCAAAATCGACTCGAAAAAGTGACCTCGTCTCTCCATAATGCAACTGCAACCAGATGAAGCCATTCTGTGGCATGGCCCAAAACTTTCGCGTTGGTCAAAGCGCTATCCGCCCACGCTGTAAGCCGTGGTGGAACCAAGGAGCATGAGGAGCATGACCTCATAAAGATTGTATCAGATACATTTCCTCGTGACTGAGCAATAGGACTTGCACCGCATACGTCAAAAACACACATACACTGCCGCTGCTCGAGCAATGAAGGAATTCCTCATCGGGCCTGCGGTGGGTACCGTAACCGGAGCTGTCGAATCCACGACGAATGCGCTGACAGGAACCACCACTAGAAGCTCTTCGTCCGGTGAAGTCAAGTCGTCTACTGCTCCATCAACGAGTACTCCAGCATCAACCAAATCCGCATCTTCCAATACCCGCACCTCCGCACCTGCATCGACCGCTAGCACTACGCCTGTTCCTGCTTCAACGACGGAAACTTCATTTTCAGCTACTTCATCAGCATCCTCGGCTACGTCACCTCCAATGACAACGAAGGCGGCACCAGTCATCTATTCAAGCGGCAGCAACGCGTCTTCACTGAGTGCCGCGACGCCAGCAGAGGCGACAATTTCGCCATCACTTTTCACTACTTCGCCTGCTGCACTCGAAAGTTCTACAACCCGCAGCACAAGTACATTTGCCTCAAGTGGAAGCTGGTCGAACTTTGCGCAGCTACGCGGGGGCAAGGAGCAGGGCCATCGTAGTGTTTCGTTCGCCAGCTTTACCGGATCAAGCAACGAAGGAAACAATGAAGCAGGAGTCACAGACATCGCGGGCATGGATCTGAGCACTGCCAATGCGATTGGTCTCGCCTTAGGCGCACTTGGTGCATTCCTTCTCTTGGTAGTTTTTGGAAGCTGGTGCTTTCGTCGAAGTCAGCAACAAGCCATGAGCTCTAGCAGTCACTTACGATTGGGGGCGACAGGAAACATCCCAGTATTCAACACTCGGGGAACTGAGCGGTTCGAGACATCATCGACGTCGGTGGGCTTCGGTCCATTCCACACTACGCGGCTCAACGGCGACGATGATTCGACTTCAGATGGAACCGGTCTCTCCGGTTTATGGGATGACGATATGATCACAGACATGCGCATTCCGCTCGAAAAGGTTTCGACGACGAAGCTTTTGAGCACTGGCGGCTACGGAGAAGTCTACCGCGGAGTGTATCACGACCAGACTATCGCGATCAAATGCTTGCTCCCATCGAACCGGAAAGACCTCGATCAAATCAACGCCTTCCTCAGTGAGATTAAGATGATGGCGATGGTCGATCATCCGTGCATTGTGCGGTTCATCGGTGTAGCTTGGGACTCGTTTTCAGATCTGTTGGCGGTAATGGAGTTCATGGAAGGGGGTGATCTTCGCTCTCTGTTAGATCGGTTCAAGCTGGAACGTCGACCTCGAGGGTTCGGCCTCGACAAAGCTCGGATTGCCCTTCAAACCGCGCAGGCGTTGACGTATTTGCACTCGCTGGACCCGAAGGTGCTGCACCGCGACCTGAAGTCGAGAAACATCCTCTTGACATCCTCATTGAATGCCAAGCTGTCGGACTTCGGAGTTGCCCGCGCATACAACTTTACGAGCATGACGGCAGCGGTCGGAACCTCTCTGTGGATGGCACCCGAGGTCATGTTGGGTAACCGCTACGACTCGAGTGCTGACATCTTTTCGCTGGGCATTGTGCTCTCTGAATTGGACTCGCACCTACAGCCGTATGCTGAAGCCCGGATGACCAGCAGCGGACAACGGGTGCCCGACGCAGCATTATTGCAGCTCGTGGTAATGGGCCGTATAAGTATTAACTTCTCACCGAACGCGCCGGTGGAGCTCGTCGAGCTTGGCCGCGCTTGCGTGGGTCTCAACCCATTGGCTCGGCCCAGCGCCAGCGAGGTACACTACCGACTGCAGCTCATACTACAGGCGTACGAGATGTACACGCTGTGAGTGTGTAGAAGCGAGATGGATGCTCGGCCTTGATACATGTAAGCTATCGTAATACACTTTGACGCCAGGCTGTTGGCGCCACCGAAACGCTTTCGTGAGGGATCAAAGCCACCGAAAACACCAGCCGGGGACACACCGCTGCAAAAATGTTCGTGTCGTGCTGGAGATGTTGGCCGTGCATAGACCCAAAGTCCTTGAAGCAAATCGGCTCGATGACGATGTCGTTGACACGGGCTGCCCGCACTGTCCAATGTCGCTTCTGCATTGCCCTCGGGAACCGTACGCTCCCCTTCCTGGCAGGAATCCTGTTTGCAGTAGACCAGTTCGGAACGCACAGGGCGCCTCACACGCATTGCCCGGATCTTTAAAGAGACAGGAAGAAAGTATCTTGGCTCCCTCGAACTCAATCAGACATAACTATTTGGCAGCACCATGTCACTCCTCGACACGGCATCGGACATCATTACAGGCACCGCTGACACCTTGACAGGAACATCGAGCACACCGACACCGACAACGAGAACGCCGACGCCCACAACTAGAACACCAACGCCCACAACTAGAACACCGACGCTCACAACACGGACGCCAACACCCACCACGAGAACCCCAACGCCTACGACGAGGACGCCAACGCCTACTACTTGGACACCAACTACAACCGCCCCTACAGCAACTATTACCTCAGCACCCGCAGCTCCCACAGCCACTTCGTATGCATCCACCACCGAGTCGTCAACACCAACAAGTACTACCGCGGTGACAACAGCAGTGGCTGAAGCACAATCGACATCAGCACCAGCTTCTAGTTCAACCTCTAGTTCTAGCTTTACATCTGAGACTCCAGCACCGGCTTCGGCCTCCGCGTCTGCGAACGCTTCGACGACGGTGATCGTCAATGTGGATTCTCACTCTGGTGACAATGATGCCTCGTCGGGGGTTACTGTTGCAGAAAACACTAGCGAGGGTGAGCTTTTGGTACCCTTGCATCTCTACGAACTGGTTATTCACTGACACGTTGCGGTGGATTACTTCTTCGACAGGTATGAGTACAGGAAGTGTCATCGGGATCGTTGTCGGATCGATAGCAGCATTCCTCCTCATTGTGGGGCTTGCGTTCTGGCTGTACCGCCGCAGACATCAAAAACGAGATCCAAGATCACGTTCGTTTGACGCGTCATATGCCATGGCGCCGGTTACTTTACCTGCGGTCAATGCTATCACGCTAGAAAGTTACACGCCGGCGCCTGCAGTCCAAGTTAGTTACCTCAACAACTTCGACAGGAAGGACGGTGAACCTCGACAGCACCGCGAACCTCGACTCCACCTTCCACTTCGAAAGCAGTGCTGTTTCAGCCACAACCAAGAAGTCAACTAAGTCAAAGTCGAATTTGTGGGAGGACGAGGCTATCTTGGCAGCACGCATTCCGATGGAAAAACTCATCCGGAAGGAACTCGTTAGTGAAGGCGGGCACGGCGAGGTGTACCATGGTCTGTACCGCGGCGAGTGCGTCGCCATTAAGGTTCTCCGACAGGAGAAGAGGAAAGACATGCGTCAGCTCACCATCTTCCTCTCGGAGATCAAGATGATGTCGAGCGTGGAGCACCCCCGTATTGTGCGGTTTGTCGGTGTGGCGTGGGATGCTCCAAGCGACCTCAGCGCCATCTCCGAGTTCATGTCGGGCGGCGACTTGTTCGCGTTACTGAGACGCGTCGAGCGTGTGGAGCACCGAGCCCAAGGCTTCGACGTCGACAAGGCGAAGATCGCGCTGCACGTGGCGCAGGCACTCACGTATCTGCACTCGCTCGAGCCGGTGATTCTGCACCGCGACCTCAAGTCCATGAACATCCTGCTGTCGTCCGACTGGGACGCGAAGCTCACGGACTTTGGCGTCTCGCGCAAGTGGACGGAGGACACGATGACCGCGGGGGTCGGCACCCGCCGGTGGATGGCGCCCGAGGTCATGATGGGCAAGCGCTACGACTCGAGCGCCGACATCTTCTCGTTCGGCGTCGTGTTGTCGGAGTTGGACTCGCACCAGCCGCCGTACGCGAGTGCGCTCGCGTCCATGACGTCCGAGTCGGGCGAGAAGGTGACGGAGACGGCGTTGATG
Organism: Phytophthora fragariaefolia; assembly: GCA_030267785.1. NCBI lineage: Eukaryota > Oomycota > Peronosporomycetes > Peronosporales > Peronosporaceae > Phytophthora > Phytophthora fragariaefolia. The sequence goes on along the minus strand of BSXT01000607.1, from coordinate 15,541 downwards.
GAGATGGTGGCCATGGGCCGCGTACGCGTCGAGTTCTCGCCCAACGCTGCGGCCGCGCTCGCGAGACTGGGCCACGCCTGCGTGGATTTGGACCCGAAGGCTCGCCCCAGCGCCGGCGAGGTGCACTACCAGCTGCAGAAGCTGCTGCGTCGGTACCAGAAGTACACGCTCTAAGCCTTCGCGCTACATGGTTCGAGCATCTACTAGTTCGACTCGAGGCCTTCTTACCGTTGAACCGGTACAGCACCCTCAAAAAGGGTATCCCCACTTCAACTTGCCCAAATGTTTAATACAGCGTATCCCCATTTCGGATTACTTCATCACGACAATCGCCCCATTTGAGCACTTTTGATCCCGAGAGATTCAATGGCGACCCATGCACCAGCCGAGGCGGAGGCGACGCCGCCGCCCGCGCCCGCCGCCGACCCGAACCTGCCGCGCATGTACCCGCGGCCCGTGACTGTGCTGGTGATCGGCATGGCCGGCAGCGGCAAGACGACGCTGCTGCAGCGACTGGCGGCTTACGGCGTGGACGCGGGGCTGCGCAACTACGTGGTGAACCTGGACCCGGCCGTGCGCAAGACGGGCTACACGGCCAACGTGGACATCCGCGACACGGTGGACTACAAGCAGGTCATGAAGGAGTACGGGCTGGGCCCGAACGGCGCCATCATGACGTCGCTCAACCTCTTCGCCACGCGCTTCGACCAGGTCGTGGACCTGCTGGGCAAGCGCAGCGACGACCTCGAGTACGTCGGCAGTCGGGCGGCTGCGTGGGAGGGTGTGGCAGGACTAACGCTGTGAGTTGGTGCAGCTACGCCATCGTGGACACGCCCGGGCAGATCGAGGCCTTCACGTGGTCGGCCTCGGGCCAGATCATCACCGAGTCGCTCGCGTCCACGTTCCCGTCCGTGATCGTCTACGTGGTGGACACGCCGCGCACGGCCAGCCCCAACACCTTCATGTCCAACATGCTGTACGCGTGCAGCATCCTGTACAAGCTCAAGCTGCCGTTCGTCGTCGTGTTCAACAAGATCGACGTGCTGCGCCACGACTTCGCCACCGAGTGGATGACGGACTTCGAGGCCTTCCAGACGGCACTGGACGACGCGCAGGACGACAGCTACATGGGCAGCCTCTCGCGCTCGCTCAGCCTCGTGCTGGAGGAGTTCTACAACAACCTCACGTCCGTCGGCGTGTCGGCCGCCACGGGCGAGGGCATGCCCGAGTTCTTCGCCGCCGTGGACAAGGCCGCCAAGCAGTACGAGGACGAGTACCTGCCCGATTTGCTGGCGCGCATCCAGCAGCAGAAGCAGCGGCAGCGCGACCAGCAGGAGGCCACGCTGGCCAGCGTCATGCAGGACATGGACATCTCGGCCCACCGCGACGTGGAGCTGCCCATCCCCTCGGCCGCCACGCCCAGCGCAGCGGGCGAGCGCACCGACCTGTAATTTGCCCCAATCCACGATGCCTACCCCACGACGTTCCTTAACGCCCACCCATGTGCAGTCCACAGCATGGACAGGTACATCCCATCTGTCGGACTACCTGGTAGACGGCGACTGACTACCCGGGTGCCACTTGTCGTGTGGTGTACCGCACACCACTTGACGGCCGCCTTCTTCCTGCCCCCATGGACCCCTCGAGACGCGCCATGGAGTCGCGCGCCGCGGCCGTCTACGCGCGGCTGATCCCGCAGACGAGCGACGCGCAGCAGGTGGCGGCGGCGCTGGCGGCGCTGGAAGCGGCCGGTGACGCGCACGCGGCGCGCGCCGCGCCGGCCGCGCGCTCGCTGCGTCACGCGGTGCTGCGCGAGTCGCGCTTCTACCGCGTGCTGCAGGAGGCGACGCTCGTGTCCATCGACTTCGGCGAGGCCGGCGGCGACGACGCGCAGCTCGACGACATGCGGCGCCGCGCCGCGTCGCTCGCCGAGAGCGACTACAAGGTGGTGCGCATCCAGGAGCTGGCCAAGCCCGGGCGCACGGCGTCGGCGCGCAGCCGCCAGCAGATGCTGCAGCAGGAGCGCAACGGTCCGTCGAGCGGAAGGACGAGAAGTTCCTCCTCTTTCTTCTTTTTGTTTTGTTGGTCTTCCTTGTTCTTCTTTTTCTTGGACGGAAGGATTGATGATGGTTTTGTTGTTGTTGTTGTTGTTGTTGTTTTCTTCTTGCTTTTTGTTGTGTTCTTCTTGTTTGTTTTTTCGTCTTGTTGTTTTCTTCTTGTTGCTTTTGGTGCTGCAGCGTACAGCGTGAGGAAGATGCCGGAGGAGGTGGTGGCCAGCAGCGGCAGGCTGCAGTGTCTCCTGGGCGCGGCCAACGCGCCCACGTGGTTCATCCGCCTGGCGCACGTGGAGAACGCCTTCATGATGCTGTCCACCAAGGAGCCGAGCAAGACGGCGGAGGCGGGCGCGGCCACCGAGAAGCAGTTCCTGGAGCTGCTGCCGGAGGAAGAGAAGGCCGTCGTCGCCAAGGGCAGGTTCTACTACCGCGTGCTGGTGCCCATCGAGCTGCGCAAGGCGCCCGACCTGCTGGCGCCCGTCATCTCGAGGCACGTGTTCAAGAACGCAGAGGAGATCATCGAGTGCCACGAGACCTACCGCTGTCCGCAGAGCGGTGTCACCTTCGTCAAACTCGCGTACGAGGACGGATGGCTGTTTGAAACGCTCAACTCGGGAATTAAGGTGCTGGAGAGACTCGCGACCGAGCCGGACATCCAGTACGGCCACTTCTTCTATGTGGTGAAGATCCCGGTGGGGATTCGTGTCGCGCCGCATATTATGGCTCAACGCTCCGGCAAAGGCTTCAAACTCCACTCGATTGTTGAGGCCTCCCAGCGATTCACTCCCCCTGGCAGTAAAATCACGTATGTTCGAGTTTGCAAGGATAAAAACTCGCGGTGTGGGTGCTCGCGGAGCCACGCAGGTAGCGCTTCAAGTCCAAAGTCCATGGCCCGAAAACATAGTGCTGGGGGTGAAGATGGTGATAGCGGCGATGAAACGTCAAATGAAGAAAAACCGTTTCCGTCGCTTTCCGCACCGCCATCCTGTCACGGCGGATGGATTTTCGAGACGACCATGGATGGCCAGGTAGTGCTGGAGCCTATGGCAGAACCGAAAGTGCGGCAGGTCGAGCGACTCTTCTATCGTGTGTTGGAAGACGTGGATGTGCTACCTACACCAGCAGGTGGAAAGAGACTTTCAAATTCTTCAACCCCTTCTAGCCCGCCAGGTAGACGCAAGCGCCTAAAAGATACGCTTATTGAATGCAGTGAAAGGCTTGTGCCTGCTGCGCAACCAGTGCTGGCAGACACTGGTGAGAGTGATCTGCCTCAGATTGGCTATGTCAAACTCCGACACGATGTGGGCTGGATATGTGAGCGACAGTTGCATTCTCCGTACAAGCTACTGCTGGAACAGGTTCAAGGCTATGCTGTCACTCGCGATTTACCAAAATTCTACCGTGTTCTGGTTCCAGTGTATTTGCGATCGGCGCCAGACTTCGAGTGCCCGAGGTTGCCTGGTGTGGCTCCTATGACAGCAGGCACTGTGTTCGAAAGTAGTCTCCAGTATACACCACCAGGCAGTCGCATCACGTACATTAAAGTGGCCAGCGCTTCGCACCCGTCAACAAACAGTTCCTGCAATGGGTGGCTATTTGACCGAACGCCCAGTGGTGACCAAGTGCTGGAAGCTGTAGATGAAGACCCGGAGAAGAAGAACGGCAAATTCTTCTTCCGGGTACTTAGCGAAAAGAAAGAAGTGCTTCTTTCCCCCGAGCGCACTAGCGAGGTTGTGCGCTACCTGTTCGCCAACACAATTTTCTCGGCTGAAATGGAGTACACATTACCACGTACGCAAGAGACGTATGTACGACTGACGAAAGAGAAAGGATGGGTGGCGCTTGATGCTGCAAGACCGCGAACAGACAGTTTCTCGAGTCGACCATCCAGCCGCAGCATCTTCGGACTGCAGTCAACAAGTGAAAACGAAGACGATCCCCCACGAACTCTTGTGCGGATATCAGAGGAGCTATATAACCTCTATGCCATGCCGCCGAGCTGGGTAAGCATCGGCTACCCGAATCGTACGTGGTTCAAGGTCCCGGATGAGAGTTGCCGCACAATCTTGGCGGAGGAAACCATTCTGCAGATGTCAGTTTTCGAGTCACGGAACATTTTGGCTTCGAGTTCTCAGGGCCGCGATGGTGTGCCGCTATCGCGCAAGGGTACGCTTAGCCTGGACGATGGTAACACCGTCTGGAACTGTACTTTGGAGGAGATCAAGCATCCGGCCAGCGCGCTGCTGTTCACATTCCCCTGGAAACAAGTGTGGTGGATTTTCGAGCTGGAGGGGTCGGACGAACGGCATTGTGTGGAGCTGCAGCACGGTCTACGCGGTGGCTTCCGCTCCGTCCTATTCGATGGCGAGTCGCTGCTGCAGAACCGCAGTGTGTCCGACATGCTGTGGGACTCGGGCAGCGAGTTCACATTCACATGGAACAACCACGTCTTCAAGGTGCTCATTACGCTGGAAGGAGCCTTCTTCTCGCAGTACCTACAGTTCTACAGCTACACGCTCGTGGTCGACGAAGAGAACATCGCCCCAGTGGACCAATAAAAAAGAGAGATTTACAGATTTACAATTACGATGGCAGCAGACAAGAAGGTGTCGTGGCCAGCAACTAGCAGAGCAGGAAAGGTTTGCGCTCCACCGGCTCGAAGGATGGCAGTATGATTTCTTATTAACCGCGATCTTATAGAGGACATTGAACGGGCTCGGTGATGTGTGGTGCTGCTGTTGCTGTTGATGCTATAGAGAAAGAGTATGGTACCCGACGCCTCTGAGACGTCGTCGTTGATGACTGCTGACACTGATTCGAGCGACGACCATTACTTGTCCATCATTACAGTTATCAGGAAGTCCAGCGCCTCCTCGAGAGGTGGCAGGTCCATCAGTGCTGTTGCTGAGCCGAGCACGAGCGGCTGTTCTAGCGTGTCGAGCTCCTCCTCGGGCTCGGAGCATTTGTCCTCGAGGCTGAGGCGGAACTGCACGGGGCTGGTGCAAGGACTGGAGCTGGCGCTGGATGGCGGCGACACGGCGGCCGCCACCTGCGTGTTGATCTTGAGGGCGGTGGGGGATGTGACCATGACCTTGTTGCTGCCCATGCTCTTCATGAACTCGCAGAACTGGAGGATATCGTCGTCGATGCGGTGCTCGACGCGCGCCCACGTCTTGCGGTCTTTGCGCAGCCCGCGCACGCGGCGCATGATCTTCTCGTAGTATTTCTGCGTGTGGGTCTGCACCTGGCGCACGGAGCGCGTGCCGACGGCCGAGGCGATGGAGCCCCACGGACCGCGCGGATACTCTTTGATGGCGAGCAGGAAGCGGTCGTGCTCGTCTTCGGACCAGATACCGTGCTTCATGGCTGCGACTGGTATTCCGTGGCGGAATGGGTCGAGTGCAGGTGTGCGTAAAGCTACCTGTGGGTAGCTGTAGGGGCTTCCCAACGAGTTGTGGAATGACGCATCGTGCAACGCGTGAACGTACGTCGGGCCGCTCTCTCTCACGCCAGCTTGAAGTGACTTGACAGGGCGCAAATCGCGACAACTTTCTCTCAAACAGCAAAAATATCGAAAAGAGCCGCAGTGGTAGATGACATACATGACTGAAGGAAAAAGCTACAACGAGAGCGAGCGGCGCATGATCTATAGCGACAACGGAAGTTTGGGCATTTCCTGCCGCGCACTAGGGTATGAAAATCCAGCCGAGCTGCACCGGACTCGAGTTCAGTCGTGAGCGGCATTGCCGCTCGCGATGAGATGGACGCCTAGGTGTACGTACATGTGTGCTGAGGATTGTCGACGTGTTTTTGAGGCACTTCAACCCTACCGAAGTGCATAGTCCTGCACTGCGGCGTTGTGAATATTGTACGCATCTGGTCAAATCGACCTATAGTGAAGCGTCAAGTTCACGTTGCAGCATTTGTTTCCTTTCAGTGCCTGCAAGCGCCAGGGGGCTACACCCCAAAATTTGCTCGGCATTCGCGCAGGTGCCACGAACGCGTGCCATCGTCACTTCGAGCAGCAACCCACGCTGCCTAGTATATGTCGCCGGCCCTGGCTGCCAGTCAAGAGACCTCACACCGTTGAGATCTAAGGGTGGGTGGGTTATGCCCTTGCTGCTCGACGCACGTCACATCTCCGAGGCAGGCGTTGGTGGCTGGCTGCTGCTTGCGCCAAGCACCGAAAGCAACTCTTGTCCAGTGGCAATGCCACGAGTGGCCGTCCTACTAGGGGTGGATTTTCTCCGGGCCGCGTTCGTGTTGGCGTTTAAGGATAACGCGCCAGACTGGCCGTAGGTATCTTCGGAGAGAACGCTCCTTGATTGATCATATGCAAATCTCAGCTTCAACGCGGCCAGCGCCACCGCAACGTGCTTTAACGGCTCGACCACGGGCTGAACTCGGGCGGAGGGGCGCCTGGATTTTCTTGTCCGACCGATGAAGTTGTCACTGACAATGTCAGGGGCTTGAGCGCAGGTAAGGCAGACCCAAGCATGACACGCGCTTGTAACGAGTGCCGTGGCACCACCAGCGACACCTGGTGCGCGGTGTGTACCCGTTGCGTGGCGCTAACATAGCTTCACGTGATACCATGGTAGGAAGCCCCATTCAGGGGAAGAGTCTAAGCACAGTACATATATGTGGGGTCGTGCATGTGTATTGTTTAGGCTGCAACACTGCATGGGCACATCACGGATGGGCCAGCGCGAGACTCACTCGGTGCGTTCACCGATCACCAACACTACGCGAGGCTGTTCTGTGCGAGCGAGCACAGCGAGCGCTGCAACCCGATATTTCCCCCCTCGACACACCTTGGAGCCGGTATGGGGCAGGCCGCGCAGCCTTACCCCGAGCGAAGCGAGAGCCCGGTCCAAAGTCCGCAGACGAGAGCCAACGCGATAGAGCCCTAGTACACCATCCGCCCTGAAAACCCAAAGTCCACCGTTTAGGAATGTATGTGAACGACAGGTGGGAACCACGAGAGTTTCTAAACTTTAAACCCAAGACGCCCTTTCGTTTCTGGCATGTTACGAGTCCTAACTTACGACAAGAACGACTTTTGGACGGGCTGAAAAGCATGCTAGATGACTCACCAATCCCACCTCCTGGAGGCCAGGTTGGACGCTCTGTCACAGAGTCTGTGGGCATTGCATTGCAATTTGCAAGGGTGATACCAGGTATTTTTTTTTTTGGACCTCGTTGCGTGTGCCCGAGCTGTATCACGATATCAGATGTAATATCGATTTGGTGAAGGCCAGCCACTACAATGCTTGTCAACTACTACATGCTCTTGAATCAAGTGACTTGATGGCTCTCCTGCGGACGAATAGCTGCATGGGCCTGTTCACACTGGCGGTACTTGTCCTACAGGCTCCATGTCCCATGAAATCACCGGAAGACCGTCACTCGACAGAGCGACTGGTACCGGTATCCCTTGAAACTGCCCGAGTACCGGACCGGCTTTGGTCCAATCAACACAGACATCCGCCATCGCCATCAATCTCTATACAAAACGTCCACAACCACTTCAACTTCAGGGTGGGGGGGGTACAATTGGTTACGCGTCGGTTACACCTCAGTAACCCTCTGTTCCTCCGCCCACGCAACATGCTCATGCAGGGCGCGCTCAGGTGAGTGCCCGCGCGCCTTCCCCGCCGCATACCTCGTCCGCCTGAGGCCCCCCGCCGCCCGTTCCTGCGTGCTGACCTGCGCCTGTGCGTGCTCTTGCTGTGCATATGCGACTCGCCCGCCAACTCCCCGCGCGTGCAGCGCGTACCTGCGCGACACGCGCGGGTCGCTGTCGGACCCGCTGCACGGCCACAGCTTCCAGCGCGTGCAGCTGCGGCTGCTGCCCAGTGCGGACCGCAGTCTGCTGCTGTTCCGCGACTGTCTGCAGTGCCGCGCACGGCTGCTGGGCATCGGCAGGCCGCCGCCCGCGGGCCGCCGCCAGCCCGCGGGCGTCGTGCAGTGCCTCAGCTGCGGCCGCTTGGCGCACCGAGAGTGCGTGAGCCTCGCGCACGAGCACCGGCACTGCAGAGGCCACGGCGGCCTCATGCCCGCGTGCAGCCGCGCGGCGCCGCTGGACGCGCTGCTGCGGCCGAGCAGGGAGGAAGCGGACGAGCGACGCGGGCGGACGAGCGCCGGGAAGCCCGAGAGCTTCACGCTGGCCGCGCTGATCGAGGAGCTGAGTAGCAGCAGCAGCAGCGTCGCAGCCGGAGGCGGAGGAGGCGGCGGCGCGCAGAAGCAGCAGCTGCAGACGGCGTCCAGGGTCGCCAGGAAGCTCGCGCCCGTGCTGGCCGCCGGCGGAGTGGTCGGAGCCATCGCCATGGGACCCGCGGCCGGAGTGCTGGCGGGGCTGAACATGCTCGTGGCCACGGTCGGCGCCGAGACGGTGATGGCGGGCATTGGACTCACGGCGAGTGCGGCGGCCGCGGCGACGGTCTCGCACCAGAGTAAGGTCAAGGCGGCCCAGCGCAAGAAGGAGAGGATGAGGAGAGGAGAGTGGGCCATGGACGTGTGCTGGAGCTGCAAGAAGAGCTTCGACCGAGGCCCTTCGGACGAAGCCTGCAAGAAGGACGCAGAGTTCCTGCGCCGCTTCCAGCTGCCGGACCCGAAGCGGCTCGACAGAGAACGCTCGGCACAGAACGACGGCAGAACCGACACTTCCTCGACGAGTGACGGCGCCGCTGGAACCCACGAGACCAGGCCCGATGACGCCGAGGTCTTCCGATTTTTATTCAGCATTTTCTCGTCGCCCAGCGAACTTCTTGGTCAAATGAATATGCAGCTGTGCGAGGCGTTTCGCAAGCGCTTTACCGACAGGCATCAGAAGCAGCAGCTCCGGCGCCCAAGCTTTACCGGGAAATCCGTCACGGCAGAGATCGCTGCAGCTCGTGCTGTCGCTAAAGACACTCTTCAAGATACCAAGATGTATATCGCACACATGCTGGGTGCAACGTTGCAGTGCTTCCCAAGCTTGGCTAGCACCCCGGAAGCAGTTAGCAGCTGCACACTTGCTGTTGAACGTATTATTTACGACGACATCCACGCGATGGTGTTCGGCGAGTTCCAGCGCGTGTTCAAGAGTGCAGACAACGCATTTGCTGATAACTTGGCGGATATTCGACGTGAGCAGAAGTATCATTCTGCGGCGCTGTTACAGTTGCCGAGTCCGCAGCAAGAAACCAGCAAAGACAAACACGCTCGCCATCCTGTGCTTGTGGAAGACCTACAGAAGGCCGAGGCGAAACTAGTTGCCATGATGCAGGAAACGTCGTCCCCACTGCTCAAGTTGGTGCTTCTCTGTGATGGCTTTCGAAGCATTTGCTGCTTCGCAGAGAAGCTGCATCAGTCGGCATCCAACGCTGATATGCTGATCCCCATTTTGTGCGCGTTTCTGGTCGAGTGTCCGCGGATATGTCGTGCTGGCTCGGACTTCGTGGCGGAGATTGCGTTTATCTCGTTTTTCACGAACGGCGGCGGCAAAGGCGTGGAAGGCTACGTGCTAACCACCTTCCAGGCTGCTGTGCAGGTCATCGCTGCTGTGGATTTGCCAAGGGGGCACGCGAAAGAGCTCGAGCTGTTCATCAACGACGACGAAAGTGGAGCCGCTGATGATACAAAAGATGATGAGGACGAGTTCTTCGACGCCGTGTCCACAGCTACACAGGCGTCTCAGTTTCAGACCTGACCCTGAGACCAGGCTTGCTTTACCACGAGCGAAACGCCAGACATAGCAGTAGATTGTAGATTGTATTAGTTCATAGAGGAAGTGCAACGCTGTGACGACCATTGAGACTGGATGCAAGATGATTGACAAGCATGCCGTATCCTCAGCAAAAGTTTGGACTAGTCAGACCCACGTCACTGCAACATCTTCGATCTTGAGTTGGCACCACAGCTTTTCATGGAGCAACGCCTTGTGCTCGAGCAACGCGGCGGTATGAAATCTGGAAGTGATAGCGAAAGTGGTCACTTCTGGTGAGGAGCGAGATGTGTCTTCATATTCGAACGTCAAGCTCTGTGCAACGTAGCGACAAGTTCAGTGCAAAGTCCTCGTGGCAGGTGGTTAAGTGTGCGGTATGCGTTAGATACAACGGATTGCACCATGCTCGCCTAGACCGCTCAACGGACCAGGTCTGCTCCGCATTGCCTTGAATTCTTCGCTCCGAATGCCCACTACAGCGTGGCTCTAGCAGCGATCTTGCCTCGTGGAAGACACTTGAGACCGCATTCAAAAGGACATGTAGATAGATAGCGCCAATCACTTTTCAATTTACCAGCGACGGTGCTACTTGCTCAAAACGTACCAGCACTACGTACATCACCCAGTCGACCATGATCACCGGTCTCTGGTCTCAGGAAGAGCACACCAAGTTCCTGGTGGCCATCAAGCTTTACCCGCACGGCCCGTGGCGCAAGGTCGCGGCGTACGTGGGCACGCGGTCCATTCGGCAGGTGCAGACGCACGCCCAGAAGTATCACGAGAAAGTGGTGCGACGCATGCGCGGTCTGCACAAAGGCCGTCGTTCCTCCAGTCGCAAGGAGCACCGCATCGATGACGATCTCCTCGCTGCCTGCAAGGTGGGCGAGGGCTTCGGTGTCGTCCTACCCAACCGTGTCGGATCGCCTCCGCAGGCGGGGAGCCCAGCTTTGGGTTCCACAGAGCTCATGGTCCCGCTCTTGCTGGATTCGAGCCCCGGCTCCATGAGCCCCGACGGTGTGGACTCGAACAACACCGCGTGCTGCGACGCCGATATGGCAATAGTGAGCACGCCCTACCAGCTTCCAACGATCGACGAGTCCCTCGATTTCTTGATTGAGCGCTTGTCCAAGGCGGGCGACAAGGCTGTCGACGTCGAGCTCTGAAGAAGAACGTGTAGATGCATGCTCCTCCATGTGTTTCTAATACGCAACTTCCATTATCCTATCACTCATACGTCTCAAGTACTATTACGAGTTAAACGTGTGCTGTCCTCTCCGTGAAGAGGGATTCCTACCGCACGCCATCCCTTACAGATGGACGTGTGTACGATGCGACTCATGCTTTCTCCATTACTTCAATCAGAAAGTCGATCGCCTCTTCAAACGGCGGGAGCTCCGAAGTGCTTGCGTTGTTAATACTGGGCGATAAGCTTGGGATACCCGTTTTTCGAGAGTACCGTTCCAACTCGAGTTTGATCTCGGCACCGTCCAGCGCGAAGGCTGCACATCGTCGCAGTGGACTGTTGTGGGGGCTGATGCTTCTCGCTGAATACGTTTTGGCGTGTAGTCGATCTGATTTCGGGGTCGAAGGCAGCGGCTCACCCTCACTCTTGCTGGCTTTCTTCATGAGCTTGCAGAACTCGAGAATATCGTCGTCAATGCGGTGTTCGACCCTCGCCCACGTCCTACGATCCTTACGAAGCCCTCGAACTCGTCTCATGATCTTCTCGTAGTGTTTTTGTGTGTGGGTCTGTACCTGTCGTACAGATCTGGTACCGATAGCTTGAGCAATTGAGAGCCACGGTCCCTGAGGATACTCTCGGATTGCAACGAGGAATCGGTCATGCTCGTCTTTAGACCAAATACCGCTCCGGGAGACGCGTTGATGAGCGGCTGCTACCGGTAGCATGTTCGCACAAGCAACTTAGGCCACTATGGATGGAATACAACTTGGAGATGTCGCTGTTGTGATGGAAATCACGGAATGAACCTGAATGTCGAACTGGCCGTAAGATTTTCGGTGGGGAATCTGTCGCGGGGATCGTGCGTTGGCACTTACAGTACACATGGCTTCGCGCGCGTATCTTCTGGTCACATCATCGCTCAAGGTCTGTCCGTCCACTGGTCAAGTGCGCGTGAAGGCTGTGAACGTGTTGACGTTTTCGTGGAGGAGTAAAACGGTGCTTGCGCTGGACAACAGGAATGATTCAGGAAAAAATAGTGTCGACAGCGCGAGCTCAATCTTACCCTCTCAAACTGTCGTCACACTGAGCTGCTCGCTTCAGCATCGAGAAGTCTCGGTCCCACCTCGACAAAAACTGAGCAGCAACTTCAACCTGTAAGCTCGAAGCTTCCTTCAAAGCAGATTTGGCCGCCTTGGTATTCCAAGCTGCTGCGATGTCAGCTACGTTATTCACCATGTCGATGCGTTGGCTGCACTTTCGCTGGCAAAAGTTATTCAGGGCGGCGTCGGGTAATACCAAGAACTATCGATATCATTCTCGACGCTCATCGCTGTCTATGTAGGTATCAGCAAGCAACCGCGCCTTGGCGACCTGGTCGACAGCTCGCAGCTGCAGTAGACGGTGCGTCGAACCTGCCCTTGGGGGCTCGGACTACCCGATTTCCCGCAAAATGCTTCGTGGGTCAATTTTGCATGTTATGCATAATACCTTGTCGTGTTCTGATTTCAAATTGTCTGGTCTTCAGTCATCCATGATGGAGATGAGAAAGTCGAGTGCTTCTTCCAGAGAAGGAAGATCTGGTACCTCATAGCCGTTGAAGTTGAGTAGTTGGCTCACTCCACCATCGAGCTCGCAAAAGCTTGCATGGAGCTCCGCGTTGTCCTCTACTCTCGATACGGCGTCGTTGAGGTCAAGTGGCGTCACACACGTGCACACTGGGCTGGTATCTGCTGGCAGAGTGATCGTCATCTGCATCACTCCTGGCGGACTAACGACGGGGCTGACCTTGGGTTTTGACATCGTTGCAGAACGCCAGGATGTTGTCATCGATACGATGCTCAACGCGCGCCAGGAAGGCCCTGCGGTCCCTACGAAGGCCGCGTACGCGGCGCATGACCTTCTCGTAGTATTTCTGGGTGTGGGTTTGCACTTGACGGACGGAGCGTGTACCGATAGTCTCTGCAATTACACTCCATGGCCCGCGGGGGTACTCCTTGATAGCAAGCAGGAAGTGGTCGTGCTCATCTTCGGACCAGATACCGCTCGTCATAGCCTAAGTCTGTTGTATTCCTAGCACTGGGAATGGGTGGGAGCAGCACCGAGGGTGTTGTGATACACGCAAAGCACTGGGACTTAACACCTACGAAAAATATTGTGGAGTGACCGCCAGCCACGGGGTCCGGTTTGCTGCTATCCAATACAGGATCTTCGTGTTCACATGCGCTTGCCGAGATCGCTTTACAGGTTTCTTGAATGGAATCGTGGGGTCTCTTCTCCGCTGCAACGTTCCAATTGTAAAAATCCATTCAAGCGACTGCCGTTGTTCGTGTGCCCGACGGTCATCCTCGGATAGCGAGCGTGTCTTTGACGAGGTCTGAGCGGGGCGACCATCGCTACTAAGCTCTCCTAAAGCCTTGAGCGTCCGCGAAGCCAGTATACTACATTATCGGTCGCATCACATCGCAGTTATCTCGCAGGCTTAGATAATTTTTATTGCTTGGTGGGCGCCCTAACAATTTAGGAATACTGTTTGGTGGTTGATTCGGATCGGTGATGCAAAACTGACAAGGTTGCAAAGACGATCAGTACTACCCGCGATGAGCTCTGGAAACTTCCCTCGCGATAAAAATTGAAGCAGGGAGCAGGGGGCGGGATTTTGAGTATGAATCAAGGATGATAGAAGGGCTTGTGCATTCGATCTCGCAAAAACGTCAAGTATCAGTAGTATTTGAAGTGGTATAACCGCTACGACGGCAATGTTTCTACTTATCATATTCACTGAATATGATATAAAAGTTGAATATTATTTAGTATATCTACCCATCACCGCAAACTCTAGAATACAACGTGCTTGTCATACGCAATACCGCGATAGAGTCAGGAGATTCGCAGTTCGTAAGAACAACAGCCATTACCGGACCTCGTTAAAAGTAGGAATCGCAGAAACTCCCAATATGATCATTGGTCAATGTGGGAAATGTGGATTCAATACAACAACATGCAGTATATTATTAATACGTGTGATGCAGATTAACCGGCCCACAGGGCAGACAGCTTCTTCCGTTGCTTGCAATGAAAGACATCTGTGAGTGAAGTGCGCTTATCGGACTCCTCACGGAGAAGTCACTTTCCACTGTCGTAGTGTTAGGAAACACCGACGTAAATCAACCACGGAACTTTGCCAAAGCCGAAAGAGCGGGGCTACACATTCATGCAACCTCCACATTAGTGCAACATGCACTAATGGATACATTCAGGTGGGTTCATAGTAGGAAGCACTACTATTGGCAGAAAGCAACAGATAACTGCCAATAAGGAGCATGCATTAGGACAGAGATTCTGCCAACCACTCGTTGGCAGATCCTCTCTTTATAGATATCAGTTTTAGGAGGTAAGTCCAAAGTTAACATTTCAAATTCAGTTCTCATTTCTACCAAAAAGGGTTATTAATACTTCTTTATTTAGGTTAACTATACTTACAAGGTTAAGTATACTTAATCTAATATAAATAAACCTACGCTTCCTCCTACACGTCGCGCATACGTGTAAGCTAAAGTAGTGAGCTAAGTAAGCCCACTGCACCTGGTAGCACTTGGTAGTCCGTCCAACGACCGACTACCAACACGTTCGTATTGAATACGAACGCGGGGCTGAGAACCTGCCTGTGGACACGAACATGTCCACTGGTAGCCCGAACACGGCTGCAACGCGTGTTGCACGCGAAGACTGTCCCCACCTGGCGGATCCTGAGCGGGAGGCGCTCCAACGACTGTCAACAGTCATTGGAGAGGCTGCGGTAGCGACGATGTTGCGTACGCTATCGCCGACAGAGCAACACGGAGTTGCTCTGGGGTTCATCATGAAGGAGCAGCGCGAGGTCGCTGCTCGCGCTACGGTGTCGACCCCGTCCACACCGCGCATGGAGTCGTTGAAGCTCCACGTGAACAGATACGTTGGAAGAGAGGGCGAGCCTCTCCTCCGTTGGCTTGTCGAAGTCGACACTGCCATCACGGCTTCACGTACACGTACGTCGACCCGTTGACGAAGATTGCGTTCGCCATGTCATGTCTTGGCGGATGGGCAAGGAGTTGGGCGTACGGACGCCGACTCACTGATCCTACGTGCTTTAGCACGTACGAAGTATTCAAGCAGGAGCTCAGACAAGCGTTTGAGCCCCCGCAAAATGAATTTAGATCGAGGGCTGAGTTCCTCGATCTGCAACAAGGTAAGCATGACGTGCATGCTTACGCTCAAAGAGCGCTGTACTTGGTCTCGAACATCGTGACCAATCCGATACACGAGGCGACAAAGGTCATCACGTTCATGAAGGGCCTCAAGGATGGCCCTGTGAAAACATATCTCTTCCGAGAGTACCCAAGTACTCTCGAGGCAGCGATCACGCTCGCCATGCAAGAAGAGTTTAGCCTGCGGTAGGCGAAACTGCATGCGAACGTCCCGCGGCAGATGCCGCGACCGACAATGAAGCCGACGGGAGGTCCCGAACCGATGGACCTCTCGAGTGCGACGGCTGCTGGATCCCAGCAGCGTCGTGGATCAACGAATGTGCGTTGTTTCCGGTGCGGAAACAACGGTCAC